>JASANF010007209.1:0-26396 GCA_030248245.1 Trissonchulus sp. WLG1_4 | reverse complement strand
AACACTAAAGCCCGGTTCACACTTGTCCTTAAGGACATCGAAACAGGGACAAGGACAAATTTTAAACCACTGATGTGGAACAGAGACACAATCATTTTGCTAAATTTTTCGCACATGAGCTGGTCTTGACCCCAACTTTGTTCATGCAAAAAAACAGTTACGAATGGCAAGCCAGTTGTTTGGGAATCACTTAGGGACAAAACGATAAGGACACGGATAAGGACAAGTATGACAAGGCTTAAGCCTACAAAAATTCAGCTACAAGTCCAATCTGCAAATCTTAGCCATGAAACTAAACCACAAGTCAACGCATATATTTATTCAAAAACAGCAATAATAATTCGAACAAAAAATCAACAACAATTGCATTAGTTGTCTAGGATCTGGGTCTGTCCTTCTTCCCCTTGTAGAGCGCCAGCAGAGACACATTGGCCACCTTGACCACCTTGAAGCGAACACCGGGGATGTCTCCCACGGCGTGACCCTTTCGGCCGAAACCAGCCACTAGAACTTCGTCGTTTTCCTAAAAAAACAACCAAATAGCACATAAATAAATAATAAATACCTAGTCTGACCAGAAATTGCTGAACCCTGAGACAAAACAGATGCCGTGATTTTCGTGACTACTCGCTGTACTCTTGATGCTTGCAATTCGGTCTTTGCATAAAGAAATCCCGTATACATTTCTTTTCGTCTCCGGGTCCAGCATTTTTTGGTCAGATTTTAGTTAATACTACCAAAGTTAGAAAAATTACATCGATAATAGCTAAATTCGTCTATATACTACCTGTCGTCTAATTATTGTCGTGTTTTAAAATTATAGCAATAAACTCAGCTGATGTATATAGTACGTAGAAAACAATGTTTCTGGTATCGTATTATTTCGCAATGGCTCAAACGGTTTTTCTAAAGCCTGATTCATACTCCTGTCATTAAGAACATAGGGGCAGAGATAATTATCTGTCGGCTATTGTGCTACATTGCCTGAATCACACATGTAACGGGGTCAAAATTGTGGGGGCTCGCCGCCCAAATTTTGTGCACCCGCCTGATCCACCAAAAAGACACTAATTTTGTAAAATTTTCTCAAAAAATAACGTTTTTACTCAATTTTTCCGAAATTTTCTGGACTCTGCCCACATTTTCAGAATTTTATGAGAGTTGAAACTGTATCAGTTTGTTAGCAACAACTTGTAAGATAAAAGGTTATTTCAGTCACGAATAAATTAGTCCCAAACTTTGGTTTATAAACTCCTTTTAAGTGTTTAGATCTCCGTCAAGGCTCATTCTTAAACGACTAGCCGAGTAGCAACAAAGTGAAAACATTTTCATAAAGCTAGGCCAAAAGGTAAAAAATTGCAGAGTCGAAAAGGTGGAACGGAAGTCAAGAGTAGCTTAACATTTGGCTTACTGCTTTACAAGATCACGTTGTCGTACCTAGCAGTAAACTAATAACATATTCTAGGGTATGGTGCTATCGCGCCAACCTTGACTTTAAAAAATTAAACTAAACACACACACTCACATCCACACATAACTTTTAGTACAATTTCAGAAAATAGAAAGTCTTTGTCGCAAGTTTATGAACCGCTGTGAAAACGTGCTTCAAACCAATCTCATCAAAGTCCACCTCAGAAGGCAGCAAAAGTGTGCGGGTAAGTAAGCCCTATCAAAATAAAAATGACACATATCCATAGTTTCTCTACAACAATTTTTGATGTCAGTGACGCACTTCAATGAAGTTGAGACAGCCGTCCCTTGGCACGAAGGCGGTGATTTTCTTTCCATTCTTGATCAACTGCACTCGCACGCACTTCCGGATGGCAGAGTTGGGCTGCTTTGCTTCAACTCCACTGAAATATAATCAATAGCTTTGCTCATATAGCTTTTGTGACGTTAAGCTAATAAATTAAATTAAATAACTATATCTTTAAACCAGTGTTTTTTCTTTCAAAATCACAGGGATGTCTAAAATGATAATGATTTACTCATGAACAACAATGAAAATGGTAAGTAGATTAAAGCTAATCTGCGTATTAGTATCAGATTATCTAGCTTATCTAATTTAGCTGCGTAAATTAAGCATACATTATGTTGCATTTAAACGTGTGTGTTTAAAAAAAATGTTTGTGTGTTACTGATGAGGTAAGAATGAGTCTGTAAAAACACTCCAATTTTTAATGAATTCCTACTTAGCATTGAACTATTCTGTGTGTTTGATACTTTCTGTGCTCTTTTGCGTACGCAGATTCATAACCAGAGATGCACAGGGGGAATCGGCGAGGGGGGTGCCCGACCCCTGCCGGAAGGGAGGGTTGTCCCTAGTTTTGGCTTTGCAGCGACAGCCGAAAATTTTTCACAATTTTTTGATTATCAACTCATTTGTGGGGTACTTTTTTCGCCGCAGGCGAAAAATTTTTGCAATTTTTCAATTTTTTACGCACTTTTGGGTCACTTTTCCGGCCATCAGAGGGGAGGGGGTAGGGGGTCGAGGGGGTGCCGAATGTCTGAAGTGGTGTGCCGACCCCCCTCAGGGGGGGGGGGGGTGGATACCCCCCCTACCCCACCCCTATGTGCATCTATGCCCATAACGCAAAATGTAACACAGGAACATGAGCACAGGACAGAGTCAGATTAGAGTCATTAGAGATTAGCATCATTAGTTTGATTAAAGTTTATTTTGATTGCTTTACTAATATTTTGTATTTTTGTTGCGTTCTTTTCAGTTGAATAAACTATTTTGCTTGCTTGCTTGCCTTGCTTGCTAGATTCATCATGACTCGTCAGCCCTACAATTTTAAAGAGGATAGTGTAGCCAGGATAATGATTTCGTGACATTGCATTTGCACTATATTTCAAAAACTGTGGTTAGCTAGTAGATTTACAAGTATGAGGGGGAGATCGGGGGAGGGTTATAGAAATTTGGACAAAATTTAGAAAAAATGGCACTTTTTGGAAAAATTTAAGCAAAATTTAGAAAAAAGGGCACCTTTTTCGGAAAAATTGGGCAAAATCTAGAAAACATGGCATTTTTTTAGGAAATTTCACAGAATTTAGGGTATATATAAATATTTTTGGTGGATCCCCCAAACTAGCTGGAGAGGCCCGCCCAGACTTTTAAGCCCATTAGATGGATGGCTAGCTATAAATAGCCGTGAAAGCGAGTGTACTTACACTTTTTCCAAGACAATGCCTTTGGCGTGCGAGGCGCCTCCGAAGGGGTTGGCCTTCCAGCGGGTTCCCAGATGGGCCTTCTTGTAGTCTTTGTCGTGCCATCGCTGCTCTCTGCGATGATTCTTCAGCTTACGAGCGGTCCGGATTCCCTTCGGCTTGCCTGAACAAACCAGTATAATATATCTCAGCCTAGATAAACTAACTACACAATAATGCCAGCTGTTAATAAATAAACGGACTTTAAAACTCTGACCTAAACTAGTTGAATTATATATATAAGTCCTCCGACTAAACAGTTTTAAAAATATGCTTGAAACGATATTCGCAAAGCGCAGCTTAATTTAACTACTGTAGTCGACATTCATTCGTAAATTTCAAACTAAAAATAACACCAGAAATTTCAATCTTTCAATCTTGTTTGCTGAGTTTCGCATTGCATTTTATTCCATTTCACTAACAGGGCTGAACCCTTACCCACATGTATGCATATGATATGTTTGTAACTCGATTTAATGTTACAGTAACGTGCAATAACCCAAATTATACTGCACGCTAGTGTTGGGACGAAAGTTCGGGTTCGGGTTCGGGTTCGGGTACGGTTCGGGTCATTTTTTCAGTTCGGGTTCGGGTTCGGGTTCGGGTACAAGTCAGTTCGGGGACGCAAAAAGTGGTTCGGGTACTTAAATTTTCTGACCGAAATACAAAATTTTTATATATACCGATTTTTTTAGAATTTCCAAAGATCATAAACATTTTTAGTATACTAAGTACTAGAACTAACTTCACATTTTTCAAACAATCCCAATTTTTTTAATTTTTGCTGCTGTCCTCGCAGCAAGGCTGCACACGTGTTAGTGAGCGTGTGTGGTGTGTTCTCAAAATGTTCGAATTCAAGCTGAGGTTTGAATCTAAATCAGCCCTAGGCCTGAACTCTATTCATCTCTATTTCTATTAATTTTGAGCGCCAGCTTATGACATAGACATATAAAGAAATTGTTACTAAAATGCAGCGGACATGCAGAAAATTTTTGGTGTTTCGTCTCAATCGCGCATCGTGACAGCGAGTATCAATCGCTTGTAGTTTGATCACACTAACCCAAGCTGGATTGCATATGATACAAACCATTTATGTATCTCTCAGTTTATTCAACTCAAAACTGTATATAATCTCTGCACCACACCTGGCACAGGTTGAAAAGTTCGCCTGTCTGGTACAATTTGTGTTAATGATCAATTATGTACGTAGTAAATAATAAAAATCGTCAAAAGGCCAGAACCTAAACTAGCGCACATTAGCAACGTAACGTCTGCAAGGGAATTCTGACAAACTCATACCTAAACTACGTTGCCTCTTAGCCTGTTGGTTTTGGCTGTTATTTCAAACTGTTAATTGTTAATAACTGTTAATAATAACTAATAACTGTTAATAATAACTAATAACTGTTAATTCAAAAGTTGGCAGTTCTAATCCCACCCACAAGGTTAACGAAATCCCCTCGAGGAAGAGATTAAGGTTACATGTTTTCCTGCCGACCCAGCAGTCTATCCTCACGGGGTAGGTGAATGGGTATATACCACATGCATGTCAGAAGGTTACAGGCTTAGATAAGCTAAACGGAGATAAGCACCGAATCCCAAAGGCTGGGTCAGCCGGACGTCAAGTCCAGGGGTTACCTACGTTACCTGATGGGGATCACCCTCTCCTCAGACACCTGGCGCCCCCCCCCCCCCCCAACGCCCTCACCATTGATTGCAGAAAAGTGTACCAAAATTGGGTAAAAATTCGAAAAATCGCAAAATTTTTCGCGATTTACAAGTCACTTATAGCACTGGTGGCGGTGCTAAAAGTAATTGATACGCATGTGTGAAACCCTCGTGCAGGTGCACTCGTACGCTTCGCGCACTTGTGCTCCTGCACTCGGAGTTTCACAGAAACATGCGTATAAATCACTATAGCACGCCAACCAGTGCTATAACCCATACTTGTAACGGTTAAGACAGGATATATACTCTAAATTACTCATTCAAAAATCTCGGAGAACGACCAGTTATTTCACACTGATCAATGGCCATATAGTCACTGTCTATGTCTCACTAGTCACTAGTCCTCAATTCGTGACTGTATGTAGTCTCCAGTGTGTACGTGTACCTGCACCAACAACAAAAAGCACATAGCCTATTTCCACATTGTATCATAGAGGCTTCGACTTGCTAGCAACAAAAACCCTTCAACATCGTGAAGAAACCACAACTTACCCATAGTTTGGTTTTTAGTTTTCTGGATTAAAAAGTTATGTGATGGGAACCAGAACTGAATATATGTACCTGAAATCAAAATCACCGGAAACAATATATATATAATTTCGAAATCACTGAAAAATGATTATAAAACTGCTTAAGTAATGTAGCACTAGTAGGGCTTGCTAGCAGCCATATTATATACCTGTTGGGCAGGCTTGGCAAGTCTCGGGTTTGCAACGGAGACCGAGACCGATACCACCCAAACGAGACTTACGAGACCGAGACCAGCACTTGGTGGATCTATTTTGAAATTTCAGTTTTAGAAATTTAAGACGCTTTGAAACTGGAAAATTAGCGAATAAGTTTGAAAAACTGACCATTAGGTTGTATATATGACTTGCGAGAAACTTAAATTTGTAACGACTGGATGCAAGAGAGTATATATATATATGCAATGGAGGTCCCAGAGTGCGCCAGTATATAAATGCTACGAAAACGTTCAAAATTAGTTTAACCGAGGGGAGGAGAATTTTCACAAAAAACAACAGTGCAGTCGTCATATATACCACACTAAAACATTATAATGCCTTATGTTGCAACACTATTGACAATGGTATATTTCACTCAGCTCTATTTGACATATATACACCAGGGTTGTGCACCGGAAAATTTTCCGCGGAAAAAAATGTTTTTTTTTCCGGAAAAAATGGAAAATTTTCCGGGGGTCCGGAAAAAAAAGAAAAAAATGGAAAAAAATTCCAGACTGAATATAAAGCTCAAAAGCATCATAAATCATGCTTTTTGACAACGTCTGAGCATTATCAAGTTAAAAAAGTATGTACATATACACAAGGGCGTAGCCAGGGGGGGGGGTCGCGATCCCCCCTTTTGGTCGAACCGGAAGAAATTGTCAACAAGGGTCCCCCCTCTGGTTTTTATCGCCCGGCCGAAAAAAATTTTGTTAATTTTCCTGTCTGAAAAAATTTCTGATACGTCTCCAGTTGACTAACTTTGGCCTAAAAATTGAAAAAATTTCCATTTGTTCTGGGGGCCGCCGCCCCCAGACCCCCATGGAACGTCACATTTGGAGGAATGGATGCTGGGTGTACCTCCGGGGGTGCTCTTGTGCCTTTTTGATTCGTTAACCATTCCCTAGCAATTCTTGGGTGAGGGTGAAGCTGCTGTCTCGGTGGGTAATATTAACGTGTTTCACAATCCCCCCCCCCCACAATCCCCATGTATGGTCACTACTGAGTTACTGACTACTGACTGACCACAGTTCAACTACTACTACACATTACTACACTACTACTACTGCTACACACTACTACAGTACTACTACACACTAGTACACTACTACTGTACTACTACAGACTACTACACTACTACTACTACTACTACTACACACTACTAGTCCAGAGATGTACGGGGGGAATCTTTGAGGGGGGGTGCCCGACCCCTGGCGCAAGGGCAAGGGGGTTGGTCCCTAGTTTTGGCTATTTTTCGACGATAGCCGAAAATTTTTCAGAATTTTTCGATTTTCAACTCATTTTTGGGGTACTTTTTTGGCCGCAGGCGAAACTTTTTTGCAATTTTTTACGCATTTTTGGGGCACCCGTCTGAGGGGGGGGGTGCCTCCCCCCTAAAATCTTGCCTAAAAATATGCCAGCCCCCCTAAAATTTTGCCTAAAAATATGCCAGCCGCACCCCCCCCCCCCGATCGACCATTTTTACTAAATTTTTTTTTGATTTTGGGGACATTCCCACCCCCCATCTCCTAGATTTGGGCGTGGGTTTTCACTCTTCCCCCCTCATCCCTCCCGTCATAACATGTATGCATGCATCAACGGGGTCAAAAATCTGGGGTGCCTCTCTGGCCACATTTTTGGCACCCTCGCCCCCTGATCGACCAAAAATACCCTAAATTTTGCAAAATTTTATAAAATTTTCTCAAAAAACGCCCTTTTTACTAAACTTTGCCAAAATTTTCGGGACCCTCTTCCCGGCTCCGATTTTGGGGGGAGTCCCCCAGCCCCATAGTATGCTTGGGTTGCATTTTGCGTTGCGAAAAATTCTATCCGCTTTGGCCAGACGTTATCCGTTGCCTAATACAAAAACTGACTGAAAATATTTTCGAATCTTTCGAGATCTTTGTAAGTGCTAAATCAGGTGATTCGTAATAAATTTTTATGATGAATTCGTAGCGAATTCGCTGATTTTGCACTTACAATTGTTACATTTGCGAGACTTGTAAAGTTGAGCAACAGGCCCCAGGAAGCACTGGATTTTTCCATGCGAAACATAAAGGAATTTTCTCAAGTAAGTCCTTGTGTTTATCTAGTTTTTCTCGACGTATACAGTACACACCTAGCCCTAGAAAAGAAAAATTAAGGTGTTCCTTACGTAAATTGGTTACCGGATGTAAATATAGAAATTTTTGATACACCGAATTTTTTTCCATTTTTTTCCGATTTTCGGAAAAAAATGGAAAATTTTCCGGAAAAAAATGGAAAATTTTCCGGCCATCATTTTTTTCCGGAAAAATATCAACCCTGATATACACAATACACATATGTATATAATTGTGTACTTTTAACGCCTGAGCCTAATTTTTTGCTGGATGTTGCTGTCGGTCAATTTAGTATACTATATATATATATATATATATATATATATATATATATATATATATATATATATATATATATATATATATATATATATATATATATATATATATATATATATATATATATATATATATATATATATATATATATATATATATATATATATATATATATATATGATAAATATATATAATATTTTGGTCCAAAAATTTTTGGACAACATTTGCGGCTGTCAGGGGCGGTTCCAGGATATCGAATAGGGGGGGTGCAGCTTCGAGATTTTTTTAGGTCTTGTTATGGTTTCGCAATGTTACGGTATAGTGGTGCGGGAAAAAAACCCTATTTTCAACTTTTCGGGTCGTCCTGTGCTCCACATAAATCGGATCCATTAATGCTCGCGGCTGTTATAACGGCCATCTTTTGCCTAACTGTTGCACTAATAAAATGGATTGTAACTACTCACGTTTCTGAGTAATGAGTCTTGAAACCTCCGGGAAAAAAACCCTATGCGGGAAAAAAACCCTAATGCGGGGAAAAAAACCCTATCACTTTTTCTGGTTGTTCTATTAGCAGGGAGAATAAACACAATTTCATCGTGTTCTACAAGTCTTAGGCTGCAGTATGGACTAAAAAAACCGTTTCTCCGACATCCATGTGACTCACAATGATTCTTCAAAAATCGACCTTTTTTGGCAGAAATGACTTCTGCCCAAATATGCATTTTTTCCGTATTTAAAAGCACAATGATAAAGCACAACGACGTTTTACGGCCGAATAAACGGTTTTAATGAACTCTACGTATGTTGTTAGCCCAGATGAACCAACTTTAGTAGCAACAATGGGTGAGTTTAGCAAAAAAATGCCGCCAAACAAAATAGGGTTTTTTCCCCGCAATAGGGTTTTTTTTCCCGCACAAACCTTGACCAGTCACAGGTCAACCACAACGTTTTGACAGTTTTCGAGCTTCAGAAGTATAGAGGAAAGGTAACTCTCTTGAAAAATGCAAACGGCGTTGGTCAAAAGTGTTTTTGTGAAAAATTATGACAAGTCAAAAATTTGGAAAATTTTGTCACTTTGGAATTTTTCAACATGCAAAATTTTGAAATTTCATAAAATATGCTACAGGCCTCAAAACTGCACAGAAATTGGTGTGGTAAGTCAGTTTGGGATGCGCTTTCCACCTGCATACTCAAAAAGGTCCTATGTCGTGAGGTTCGGCCAGGAAGCACTAGGGTTTTTTTCCCCGCAAAACGCGTAGGGTTTTTTTCCCGCACCACTATATCAGTTTGAGTGGGGCGGCCGCGAGCGAAATTTTTAGATTTAAAAAAAATAGTTAACGTTACAGACCTAAATGTGACAGTTTCGCATTATGTTGCGTTACTCGTGTAGACAAGCAAATTCAGCCTCATATGTACTTGTGCACACATGCATAGGCTTTGATGATAGATTATAACAAGAAATAGTAAGCCAAAGAGCTGCAAAGTTCTGGAGGTGGTAGCCCACAGGAAAAAATAGTTTTTTTAATTTTTAGGCCAAATTTGGTCAATGGAAATTATCTAATTTTTTTGCCTGGTAATAAAAACCAAAGGGGGAGAGCCTGCTATGAGCTCAACGAGTTATATACTAGGGACGTCGCGGATGTCGACTCCTGACATCCGTGCGGATGCGGATCAACTTTACTAAGGCAAAAGTATAGCGGATCTTTTTAGAATACGTTCCAGACAAGTTATGAGATGAATTTTTCAACAAAAAATACTAAAATTACACGTATAAACAAGAATGAGACTTAAACGTGATATACCAAACTATGTAAACGGTCTGTATTTCTATTTCATATCTTCTACCTCTTGCGCTGCCATTGACAGTTTCAAAATTCAAAATTCAAATTTAAAATTCAAATCAAAATAAAATTCAAATCAAAATAAAATTCAAATCAAATTCAAATTCGAAAGTTTCAAAATGCTAAATCAACTATGTAAATTCGGGTTAAATGCAGTTGGGGGGGGAAATAGTGGACCGATTTTTTTTAGTAGAGCACCTTGGCTTTTTTGCTTCAAGAACCCCTATTTCTTTTTTGGATTTTTTGAGATATGACCCCCCGAAATCTGAACCCTCAGTGAGAGACGTTTTCGCAATTTTTTTCGAAGCCCTTGTTTTTCCGTTCTAATCGTGTCTAAATGGTGTCAGATTATTGTGTACAATTTTTTAGAATCAAAACAAAGGCTCTTTGACCGGGTTCCTGCCGAAAAAATGGCCAAATTCGCCAGAAACGTCCAACTTTTGACCAAATTCAAACTTGGCCTTAATTTAGGCTTGGGCTTAGGCTTAGGCTTAGTAAGATTGTCAACATTTGTAGTGGCATCTCCCGAATTTACAACATCCGCACATCCGCATTAAATTTTCGCGGATGCGGATGTCAAAACGTTGCGGATCCGCGACATTCTTATTATATACTGTAGACGTTGCACCTGACTCTGGGACTAGAGGTAATGGCTTTAAACTCCAAGTTCCATGTTCTCATTTAAACTGCAAAAAATTTTTTGGATTTCGTGCAGTCCGAGCATGGAATTCGCTGCCAGATGACCTAGTAGTTTCCACAAAATCGTTAGCATCATTTTTAAGATCGGCTTAAAGAACATGAATTTTTACCAATATCTCACGTATACTTTTGCGATTGTATATATACTATTATTCGTGTTTTTTTCAGTATTCTTTGCTTTTGCTTTTTGTTTTTTTCTTGCTTAACTGCATACAAATTTGCTTGAGGTGGCGCTTTGAGAATCTGTTTTTTGGCGAATTATTTTTTCTGGAGAAAACTCGACCTATAGTTGTTGAAGAAAAGTTGCTCAGAAGGTGTTCACTGTTCAGGGGGGCGTTTCAGTAAGAGCTCATAAGTGGGCAACTTATACGTGCTCCTAAGGATTAGGTGTTTCAATAACTGCTCCTAAGTTAAGAGCACACATAATTTTGCGCATAAGATTAAGAGCAGTAAATCGGGCTCCTAGCGAGCTCATAAGTAATTCTGAGCATGCAAAATGCGTGGAAAGTACGTTTTAACGTGACTGCTTTGCACTAGTTCATTTTGTTACATCATGGTTATTTCAATTGGGAATTTTTTTACGTAAGCGTTTACTAAATTTTGATCCCTATATCTCAAAACTGACGCAATTCTTACCTTTTTTGGACCAAAACGCACCGATTTTGACAATTTTTACGTATGTAAATGTAGCTTAAGCTCATAAATTATACAGTTATTTGTTTTAACTGGAGTTATACGTAGCGATCGACCGGAGGCTCCGGCTCCGGCTCCGGCCGGAATTGAGCCTCCGGCTCCGGCTCCGGCAAAAAGTGCCGGAGCCGGAAAATTTTTCATTGTTGAAATTTTAGCAAAAAGTTCAAATTTTGAGAAAAAAATCAAGGCCAACGAAAAGATAAGTCGGTTACAATACTCATTACTGCCGGTTGTAATGGAGGCGACCACCCTCTGCACCATTATGTATTTCTACTATTACGTTTCGCCCTTTAATTTCAATTTTTCAAAAAGTTTCTGATTTACATTAATTTAATTTTGCCGCAGCGTTTTTGCCGCTGCGGCAAAACGCAGCTTGCCACACGCAAAACGCAATGTCTGAACAGACGCAGCGTTTTTAGTGCGGAATGCCTGCGTCTTGATTTTGCCGCAGCGTTTTAAACGCCAGACTGCAATTCGACCTGCGATGTCATTGCGTTTTGATGATGCGGACATGTTGGTATAAACAATTTTCGCGGCGCAATTTGGCATTTTTTTGAAACAGTAAAGACGCAGCAAACTGGCATGCGAGACGCAATGAGGCCGCAAAGTTTGTTCAGATGGTGCGTTTCACTTGCGACACCCTGCGGATTGCGTTTTGCGTCAAAATCGCAGCGGCAAAAACGCACCGTGTGAATCGGCCTTTAAAAAAAATATAAAAAGTAAAAATTGCATAAAAGTTGCAAAGTCCAGAAATAAATACACGGTATGCATGTCCAAAAACAAAACTAATGCAAGTTTGCTGATTTTCTAGACCCAAAATGAAAATTTTTTAAATTGCTCATATTTTTGCGCAGATAAAGAACCCGGAAGTTGAGTGTGAATAGACACTTTTTACTTTGAAACCGTATATTTCATTTAATAATTGACAAATCATAAAATCGTCTATTTTGGGTCTAGATAATTCACTTTTAAATATTTGTGTCATTTCTCGCATGTTATTGTTCCTTAAACTCTTCAAATAGTGGCCAAATAGTAATAGAAATTATCTTTACAGTTGTACAATAAAACTTTGCTTAAGGTGGTACTGGTGCAGTTTTTTTTAAACTTTTGAAAAAATTTAGTTGATTCAAACGCCATTTTCTCGAGAATAAAGTCAGCAAGGAATTAATTCGTATTCATATAATGGCGAATGAAGTTAGCGGGATCATGTGAAAAATTTTTAGGAGCAAGCCATGGAGAGTAGGAGAATAGAAATTGGAGAATAGAGGAGAAACTTGAACAGGAGAATAGAACAGGAGAATAGAAATTTAACAGTTCTGGCCACTTTTCTAAGCGTATTAAAAACGCATAAACACAAAATGAACATGAATAAACTTTTGCAAATTTTCTAGACCCAAAATGAAAATTTTTTAAATTGCTTTTATTTTTGCGTAGATATAGAACCTGAAAGTTGCGTGTGAATAGACACTTTATACTTTGAAAGCTTATATTTCATTTAATAATTGACAAATCATAAAATCGTTCATTTTGGGTCTAGATAATTCATTTTTAAATATTTGTGCCTTTTTTCGCATGTTTTTGTTGCTTAAACTTTTCAAAAAGTGGCCAGATTTGAAAGTGCTCAAAAACGCCAAATTGGTCCAATTTTAACTCGTGTCATACAAATCATCTTTACAGTTGTACAATAAAATTTCACATAAATAAAGAAGAAAAATAGCGCTTTCCAACGATATAAACAAATTGCGTCAAAACTAATTTTTCACTGAATACTAGCCTGTTGAAAAACACTGCACATTCGTTAGTACCACCTTAAATGTAGAAAAAAAATAGCTCTTTCTAACGATATAAAAAGTATGCCATAAAGTTAATTAATTATTGAATACTTTCCTGTTGAAAAGCACTGCACATTCGTTAGTACCACCTTAAGGTGGTGCTCTGAATAACCGACTTTGGGCGATAAAATTTTTCACAAACGTTTTCGTTAATTAACTCATTGCCAATTAAATAAGCTTTCATTTGACGTATATAATGTCAAATTTTGTTCAACTTGTTATTTTAAGCTATTTTTTAATGGGAAAAAGTTTTACAATCGATTTACCAAAAAATTCTATATGGCTTTTGGTACTTTTTGAAGCAGTTCTGTGTAGCTAATTGCTAGTTGCAAGTCTTAGAAAAGTCGTTTGTGTAGGCAAAACTTTCTAAAAACTTTTACAAAATACGTTGACCAACATTGACAAAATACACTATTTTTCAAACTAATTTTTTGTTAGCTAATTTTTTTTTGGCTTTTGAAACTTTTCTCAACGGATTTTAACACAGAAAAATTAGCTCTATTTTTTGGAAAATACGTTTGTGTAGGCAAACTTCAGGTTTCTGAAATTAGGCTATAGCGTATATTTTTTAAGATTACTGTCAGCTCCGAAAACCGCTTTAAAAATTAAAATAACTAAGAATTTGTTGCAAATAACAAAAATTCAGCAAAAATGGCACCTCGGCAAGATAATTGTCTTTATTTTAAGCTATAGATTGTTAAATTTGGTTGAGTCACCATTGAGCTACGTCATTTCAAAAATTAGTCAAATTTTTCAAAATTTCAATTTTGATGCAATCATAAAACTTACTAAAATGTTCCTAGACTCATCAACTTGGCAAAAATGCTTGCCTGGCGTCTATCTTGCTTGCAGTTAAGCAAAAAAGTTAGTATTAGCAAGAAACAAAAAAGTACAGCAATTGTTTGTATTAGCAAGAAACGAAAAAGTACAGCAATTTGATTTTTCGGAAGTTACTCAGAGCACCCCCTTAAGAGGTCTGTATTGAAACACTTTATGAGCGATCCTTAAGAGGCTCATAACTCGCTCATAGCGGACCAATTTATGCCCGAGTTTATGAGCACACTTAAGAGCGCTTACTGAAACGCCCCCCAGGAGTCGATTGATGTGTATAACTCAAAATTAAAAAAATTCGAAAATTCAAAATTTGCGTTTTTGTGAATACTTTTCCATTATTACCAAACTAGAAAAAAGTGCTCAAAAAAATCGAAATAAAACTAAATTAATTTCCTTTTTGATAAATAGACAAACATAGTTAAAGCAAGCGTCTGTCAAATGAAGCCGTGCGGCCAGAAAACTAAAAACATGCAACAAGCCAAGCAACTTCTTAAGGGGGCGCTCCGGGAATCGGGAGTTGCCTCAAAACTCAGCAAAAAGCAAATAAAACTAAAATATTACTAAATAAATAATTAGTATGGTATGAAATAACGCTTGTGTAAAAATTTTAAATCACGTGATAGTGTCCGGTGACTGCCAGAGCACTGCGCGTGAGTTAATTTTCGGCAAGCGATAACTAATAGCATGTTTGTCTTAAAATCATGATTCATATATCAAAATGTAGCCCTTGCGCTTCTCTACTTGAACATTATTTTTGTTTTTGATTATTTAGTGAGAATTTGTTAAAATTGCAATTTTTGTATTTTCGAGGTCGGTCTCTCAGCACTAAAAGCAGTGGTATCATGGTATAGAACACTATTTTGAAAAAATAAAAGAATGCTTAACTGCGCACAATGATAGGCTATCTTCATGCCAAATTTTAGCCAAATCGGTTGAAGCAGCATAAAGTTATCGAATGCCAAAAATTACAATGAGCACTGCTCAGTATGTTTTTCTTGAGCCAGCAACTTTGCGTAGCGTTGCCCGATTGTGCTGGAACTTTGCAGAATTTTGGGGACCCCAAACCCTAGTAAAAAACAATTTAGGTAGCTAAGAAATGTTACACAGTTTTTTTAGCTAATGTTAAAAATGTACCAAATTGAACACAATTTTTGGTAAAAGCCGGTTTGCGGGCAAAAATGGACGTAAAAATTAATCTTGCCGTTTCAAACATGTTTCAACTGCTATTTTGTGTCTAATGATGTGAATTGATAAATTTTTAATAAATGTTTGCTCAATGTTCACCCATTTGGCAGTTTGCCAATAAAAACTATTAAAATAGTGGTCAGCATTACTCATTATTAATACACCATAGCAGATATAAGTCATGTATATACATTACAGCAGTAATGAATTACGGGCGAGATCCCTTCGAAAGAAAATTTCGGAAAATTTTTGAAATTTCAGTGTAATTTTAGTCAATTGGCGATTGCCGGAAAATTTTTCAGCGGTGTCATAAAACCAAAGACCATAAAAAAAGTAAAAAAGGGGGCTAAAATCGCAAAGGGGGGGCTGATGTCCCCCTAGCCCCCCCCTGGGAACGCCACTGTGTTTATGTTAGAAGTTTAAGTATGTGAATAACACTTAGCGCTTATACCCGCTAACACTAAGTGTAACCACTAAGTTTAAGCGTTAGTGTTAGTATGTGAATACGGGCCAGCGTCTTCAAGCTTAAAAGCCATTTACTTTACTACGAAAATTCATTTTTTCATTTTTGAGTAAAATTCAAATGTTGGTTGTTGGTTTCTTACATTTTGAGCCTACATTCAACATTTAAACGGACCTTTTTGCTAAAATTTTGAATGGCACTTTGTCCCACTGACACTTGTTTTGCCCACATTTTTAACGTTTGGCGATAAAGGTGAATTTTAGCTAAATTTTGACCTGACACTTTGTCTTTATACTTAAAAACAAAAAAAAGTTACTAAATTTCTGCTTTACTTTTTTGCGATAGGTAGAGTAATGCCTGCAAGGCAACTATGTATCAGAAAATACTGAAAAAAATTTCCGTCAAACAAGATGAAATCGCGTAAAAATTAGATTAAGTGCAGTTGGGGATTTCGGGGAGGGGGGGGGGCTATTTGGAACTGTTTTTTGGAGTAGAGCACCTTGAAGGGGATCAAGTCAGAAGTGCAGTTAGAGGTGGGAGGGATAATCAACATGGAAATTACCGAAGGCCAAAAACGGCTAGATGTAGTTTTTTTGGACAGTTTTGAATGGCTATGTTGTTTTAAGGCATCGTCCTGGGCTTAACTGGGAGGATTCTTTGAGCTAAGCTGACAGGATATTTCTTAGCTATAAAATCCCTATAAATTCCTCGGTTCCTAAGCCTGAGCGGCCCTAAAACTAAGCCTACACAAGTATCAGTCTATACCTAGCTAGACCCTTAGCCTAGGCCGCTTAGGCTAAGCGTAAAGGCCGATTCACACGGTGCGTTTTTGCCGCTGCGATTCTGACGCAAAGCGCAAGCCGCAGGGTGTCACAAGCGAAACGCACCGTCTGAACAAGCTTTGCGGACTTAGTGCGTCTCGCAGGTCAGTTTGCTGCGTCTTCACTGTTTCAAAAAAAATGACAAAGTGCTAAGCAAAAATTGTTTAAACCAACACAAACGTAGCATCAAAACGCAATGAAATCGCAGGTCAAATTGCAGTCTGGTGTTTAAAACGCTGCGGCAAATTCAAGACGCAGGCATTCCGCACTAAAAACGCTGCGTCTGTTCAGACATTGCGTTTTGCTTGCGGCAAGCTGCGTTTTGCCGCAGCGGCGAAAACGCTGCGGCAGAATCGCAGGAAAATCGCAGCGTGTGAATCGGCCTTAAGCGCTAGCCTATAAGGCGCAAAGTTTGAATACGGTCCAAAATTGGAAGTTTTCTGATTTTTGTGGCAGAAATAGAATAGAAGTTCCTTTGTATTGAATGTAAAATGTCGCAAACAATATTTTGACTCCTTTTAAGCACACTTGGAACGCAAAAAACGCAAGTTCTAGGAAAAATTTACATAAACAAATTTACTGAAGGATAACTGAGGGATCGTACAATCTCGAAAAATTTAAAAAATAAAATAGGGATTTTTTTAAACGAAACTGATTCCCCAAAGGTGCTCTACTGAAAAATAGGTGCATTTTGTGATGGGAAGACGATGGACACTGCAAACGTAAATGCTGGGTAGAGCAGGCTGTGGGAGCCAGAAAAAGAATTTTTTGAACCCATTAAGACTGAAAACGCAATATAAACTTGCGAAAAAATCCATTTGTTACATACAATCTCACTATGAGCCAGACCAACGACAAAGAAATACACTATTTCTTTCCAAAAAGCCCACAGATCACGTGCCGACGCTCGATTCTGATTGGCTCAGAGCCTGAGGCAAGTGCTGTATATAAACGCTCGTCCTAAAGGCCGATTCACACGGTGCGTTTTTGCCGCTGCGATTTTGACGCAAAACGCAAGACGCAGGGTGTCGCACACGAAACGCAGCGTCTGAACAAACGTTGCGTCTCGCAAACTATTTTGCTGCGTCTTTACTGCTTTAAAGATATGACAAACAGATTTGCGAATATTGTTAAAACCAACATGTCCGCAGCATCAAAACGCAATGAAATCGCAGGTCAAATTGCAGTCTGGTGTTTAAAACGCTGCGGCAAATTCAAGACGCAGGCATTCCGCACTAAAAACGCTGCGCCTGTTCAGACATTGCGTTTTGCTTGCGGCAAGCTGCGTTTTGCCGCAGCGGCGAAAACGCTGCGGCAGAATCGCAGGAAAATCGCAGCGTGTGAATCGGCCTTAAGGTAGCGCTCAGCAACAAAACTCATGTTTGGCGCTCAGCTCATGCAATAAGTAGCAATACCACTTTAATTGTACATCAAAGTGACATCAAAAAACCATATTTACAATACTTTTCAGCACTTTAATGTGAATGTGTCAAATTTTATGACCATGTCGAATTTCCTATTCACACTAATTTTGTTTTTGACCTAGCTCAGCGAAACTTCAACCGATTTTGAAGATCTTGGTATCAATAGAAAAATCTTTCCAAAATCTAGACGTGATTGATCTTCGATTTTTTATTTCTATTTTTGATTTTGCAAAAAATCGATTTTTCAAAAATCAATTGTGTTTGAGCGACTACAAAAAGTGCTACGAGCCAAAATTTGAAAATCGAAAAACTTTCACGTCTGCATTTATATTCTTTCTTTAAGTGTGCAAATTTTCAACTCGATCGCAATCGGCAGCTGGGAACCAGGTCCAAAAAAAGTAGTCGATTTCGCTACGCAAAAATGTAAGGTTTGCCCACACGTTTCACTTTTTCAAAAATTAGACCTTTCCTATGACTGCATATTTCCGTTGAAAAAGTTACCAAAAGCCATACTCAATTTTTTAAGAAATTAAATCAAAAATTTGACATTTTCGAAGATTTATCAGCTTTTTAGGATTTTCATTTTTGATTTGCTATTTTCACGGCTGAATAACTCAGCAAAGCTTCAACGTATTCTTATGTTTAATACGTCAATTTAAAGCTAAGAAGCCGCATATTTCATTGATATGAGTAATCATTTTATATTGAAACAAAAATTTTTTTGCTACGGCTACAAATTTGTCCAAAAAATTTTAAAAAATTTTTTTATCACAATATGCACATCAAATCAAAGCTCTTTTCATTCTGAACAACTTTCCTTCAAGACATTATGGTCAAATATGTCGCTGAAAAAAAGTAAACGCCAAAGTTGGTTCCCCTAAGCGCCACCTTAAGCGCTAGCCTATAAGGCGCAAAGTTTGAATACGGTCCAAAATTGGAAGTTTTCTGATTTTTGTGGCAGAAATAGAATAGAAGTTCCTTTGTATTGAATGTAAAATGTCGCAAACAACATTTTGACTCCTTTTAAGCACACTTGGAACGCAAAAAGCGCAGGTTCTAGGAAAAATTTACATAAACAAATTTACTGAAGGATAACTGAGGGATCGTACAATCTCGAAAAATTTAAAAAATAAAATAGGGATTTTTTTAAACGAAACTGATTCCCCAAAGGTGCTCTACTGAAAAATAGGTGCATTTTGTGATGGGAAGACGATGGACACTGCAGACGTAAATGCTGGGTAGAGCAGGCTGTGGGAGCCAGAAAAAGAATTTTTTGAACCCATTAAGACTGAAAACGCAATATAAACTTGCGAAAAAATCCATTTGTTACATACAATCTCACTATGAGCCAGACCAACGACAAAGAAATACACTATTTCTTTCCAAAAAGCCCACAGATCACGTGCCGACGCTCGATTCTGATTGGCTCAGAGCCTGAGGCAAGTGCTGTATATAAACGCTCGTCCTAAAGGCCGATTCACACGGTGCGTTTTTGCCGCTGCGATTTTGACGCAAAACGCAAGACGCAGGGTGTCGCACACGAAACGCAGCGTCTGAACAAACGTTGCGTCTCGCAAACTATTTTGCTGCGTCTTTACTGCTTTAAAGATATGACAAACAGATTTGCGAATATTGTTAAAACCAACATGTCCGCAGCATCAAAACGCAATGAAATCGCAGGTCAAATTGCAGTCTGGTGTTTAAAACGCTGCGGCAAATTCAAGACGCAGGCATTCCGCACTAAAAACGCTGCGTCTGTTCAGACATTGCGTTTTGCTTGCGGCAAGCTGCGTTTTGCCGCAGCGGCGAAAACGCTGCGGCAGAATCGCAGGAAAATCGCAGCGTGTGAATCGGCCTTAAGCGCTAGCCTATAAGGCGCAAAGTTTGAATACGGTCCAAAATTGGAAGTTTTCTGATTTTTGTGGCAGAAATAGAATAGAAGTTCCTTTGTATTGAATGTAAAATGTCGCAAACAACATTTTGACTCCTTTTAAGCACACTTGGAACGCAAAAAGCGCAGGTTCTAGGAAAAATTTACATAAACAAATTTACTGAAGGATAACTGAGGGATCGTACAATCTCGAAAAATTTAAAAAATAAAATAGGGATTTTTTTAAACGAAACTGATTCCCCAAAGGTGCTCTACTGAAAAATAGGTGCATTTTGTGATGGGAAGACGATGGACACTGCAGACGTAAATGCTGGGTAGAGCAGGCTGTGGGAGCCAGAAAAAGAATTTTTTGAACCCATTAAGACTGAAAACGCAATATAAACTTGCGAAAAAATCCATTTGTTACATACAATCTCACTATGAGCCAGACCAACGACAAAGAAATACACTATTTCTTTCCAAAAAGCCCACAGATCACGTGCCGACGCTCGATTCTGATTGGCTCAGAGCCTGAGGCAAGTGCTGTATATAAACGCTCGTCCTAAAGGCCGATTCACACGGTGCGTTTTTGCCGCTGCGATTTTGACGCAAAACGCAAGACGCAGGGTGTCGCACACGAAACGCAGCGTCTGAACAAACGTTGCGTCTCGCAAACTATTTTGCTGCGTCTTTACTGCTTTAAAGATATGACAAACAGATTTGCGAATATTGTTAAAACCAACATGTCCGCAGCATCAAAACGCACTAATAACGCAGGCCGAATTGCAGTCTGGCATTTAAAACGCTGCGGAAAAATCAAGACGCATGCATTCCGCACTGAAATTGCGGGTTAAATGCAGTTGGGGGGGGGGAAATAGTGGACCTATTTTTTGAGTAGAGCACCTTAGGGGAAGCATTTTTGCTTCAAGAACCCCTATTTCATTTTTTGGATTTTTTGAGATACAACCCCCCCGAAATCTGAACCCTCAGTGTGGGACGTTTTCGCAATTTTTTTCTGAAGCTCTTGTTTTTTCCATTCTAATCGTGTCTAAATGGTGTCAGATTATTGGTTACAATTTTTTAGAATCAAAACAAAGGCTCTTTGACCGGGTTCCCGCCGAAAAATTGGCCAAATTCGCCAGAAACGTCCAATTTTTGACCAAATTCAAACTTGGCCTTAATTTAGGCTTGGGCTTAGGCTTAGGGCCGATTCACACGCTGCGATTTTACTGCGATTTTGCCGCAGCGTTTTTGCCGCTGCGGCAAAACGCAGTGTCTGAACAGACGCAGCGATTTCAATGCGGAATGCATGCGTCTTGATTTTTCCGCAGCGTTTTAAACGCCAGCCTGCAATTCGGTTTGCGATTTCAGTGCTTTTTTTATCACTATTTATTATAACATTGATTAACTTATTTACCAGGTAATTATTGCCTTACGTGTTTAAAACACTCCGGATGTAAAATCATTACAGTTTCTAATGTTAAAGTGTACATGTAGTATATAGTGCATGCACATTGCACAGTGAATTTTTTAAAAATTTAGTTTATTATTACTAACTATATTTCACTGAGTTTTTATTTTTACAGGCGAAAAGTTTTGGAAGAACCATCATAAGCGACAAATATTTGCTTGCAAGCCGATCATGCCGCAGGAGCTTCCAAAAACTAGAAAACGACCAATTGATGATGCTCTTATTTCGCTAGATGCTGTAAGTTTTTTTTAACCTAGATACATTTAACTTTCAAACACTTTTGAGCTTGTAAAATTCACTTTAGAACAAACTTTTATGCGAAGCTACATATAGAAAAGTCATTTGGTTAAAAACATGTTATTTTTTCAGGCTACAAGGCGCATCGATGAGATTGCAAAAAGCACCGAAAATTTGAAAAAAATCCGAGAGATGTTCATCTGCGTTATCTGCCACGAGATCTTAGTGCAGCCGAGAGTTTGTCCTTCCAATGACTGCAGACGTATGGCGTGTCATCACTGCTTTCTCCAGAGTTGGATTGCTATTGACGACGGACACGAAGGAGAGGGTGCAACTTGTCCAAACTGCCGTCGACACTTTCCCCGAACCTTTTTCAAGAAAGCTTTTTGTGGTTCTGAACAACTGCTGGAACTGTTGAATCCTTGAATTGTTGACCTGTTAAATGGAATTTTTGTTTTATTAGTTTGTATTAGTTGGAATATCTGGTTTTTGTTGCTCAGGCCTCAGAGCTCAGTTGTAATGTACACTTTTTATTTTACTCAGGTATGCAAGACTCGATCTCCTAGTCTTTGTTGCATTTGTGTGCGAGCTTTTTGTGTAATAGATCTGGCTGTTGTTGAAATATTACTGTAAAAATGGATGTTAAATTTTAATAAAACTTTGAACTGTGTTTTTAGTATACAATGAAAAAGTTTGACCAAAATTTTCCCAGCAAAACAACCAAAGACATGTATAACAAAAATCACAATTTGCACTTCTACTCAGGTAAAAATTTCAATTTTTAAGTTTTGGTCAAACTTCATACGCTGTAAACCACCCTGAATTCAGTTACAGCACACACAACTTCAGAAAAGTCTTTATTGTAGCGCAAGAAATTATACCAATGACATACATTTATTTGCAAACAAGTAACTAGTGGTGCATGAGGTCAACTGTAACATTTATATAGTCCAAAACATAACTTTTGAACGCCTCTGAGTTATTATTGGCAATCTGACTATATATAGTTTTTGCATTGTATATTTCCAACCGTTGTTTTCTAACAAGCTTAGTTTCTTCGTCAGTAATCGGATCGACTCCGAAAGTTGTTGGTTCTGACAAGTGACCACCGTTAGCATTGTACTGGGCTACGGCTTCTTCCGCGGATGGAAATCAGTGTGTGGTGGATAGAAGCTGCTCGATTTGACATCCTCATCAGATCTGCAGGACGGCCTCTGGCTGAAAAAAGATTTCCGTAAAATGGCCTGCAATCAATTTATTCATATTTGCAGCCGGAAGTGGCGTTTAAGGGGGTAGTGTCGTGAAAGCAGTCGATTTTGCGCGACTGTAAAACTTGTTCAGTAAAATGTTAGAAATTGTTCTTTCTATATTTTAAAAATCTACCAAAAGACAAATTATTTTGCCAAGTTTCAGCAAAATTGGTGCAGCATATAGTTTGCAATATTGTCTCAAAGTCGGAAAAATAACGAAAAAAAAACCTATTCACGTTCCATTTTTTAGTCACATTTATCAATTTTTCTGTTTAGTTTTTTTACACAGACTAATAGCACATATGTTGTAGTTTATGCACACAAAATTTAGTGCAGATTACTGTAGCGGCTGTGGAGTAATACTAGTTTGAACTGTGAAGGTGTACTTAAACTGTAAAATAGTAACAGCAATAATAATAAATTGTGGAAAATCTAGACGCTTATTTTCAAATCAGAAGAAAAACGAACCTTCAATTTTCTTTTTTCTTATTTGTCGCAAAAAATTGTGCGTCCACACATGATGTGTACTTCACAAGCTGGCCAATCTGATATCTGGCTTGATTTTTCGAACTTTTATGTCCCTATTGTGTGATGTCTGGCTTACTAATTACGATTGGTCCAAGATATTTGTCAATATTGATAGTGTGATGTCTGGCAGTAGTTATTTGATACCATACAGCGTTGGACTAGCTTCTCATTGCATGTACTACTTCAAAACAAAAAGTTCTATTTTCACAGCCTATGAGCAAAACTGCTTTCGCGACACTACCCCCTTAAAGGAGCCCCTTCCTTAGAGGGTCGCAAGTTCGCAACTCCCACCTTGTTACTCTCAAAATTACAAAAAATCACGAATAACACCACCACGAGAACACCCGCCCCCACTAGATCAGCCACTGTGCAATGTGCACAAGGTAATATCATTTTTCAAACTTGGGAAAATTAATTATATATACTCAGTGCTTATTTAGTTTCAACTCATGTAGACCCAAGCTTACATGGAACATAGCGATGATTTCTAGCAAGTGTAAAAATTTGAAGTCCCTCCAGCACAATTTCCTGCGCAACTTGACTGCAGCAATATCGATGCAATTCGTCCGTTAAATCAATTGAGCCGTTTTCTGTCAGTTCAACCAGGGCAGCCTTGACGGGGTAGTTCACGCGACTATTAACCTCCGGCCAAAACCGCTCGATACGGTTATTCTAAAAAGTACGAAATATGTATAAAAACGAGTACATATATTTCCATGTAAATTGGGCAGTATGCAGAAAAAGAGCAAAAAATTATGCTAAATAGTCCACTATATGCTACACCAACGAAGTATATACATATTTTGTACATTCAATATACACCTGGGAGTAACGAGGACAACTACATATTTTGTACATATTTTGAACGCCAGAGATCAAATTGTGGGCTTGGTTGACGATGGGGGTTCTATATTTTTACTGGAAATTGGGATGGAAAGCGTTTTGTACTTTTGAAATAATTTTTAACATGAGGAAAACTGACGGGTTTACTTTACCTGGACAGATTTCATCCGTTTGAATGGCACTCTGGAGCAGTTTGTGCGAAAATCGGCTAGTGCTTGCTGGACCGATAAAGTAAGAGCAAATTCATTTCCGCCATCGACAGCTATTTGGTCGAATAGCCCAAAATTCAGCACAGTTTCTCGGAAAAGATTATCATAAATCAGTCTATTGCTTTTAATTGGCATCACAAAATTTAGTGCAGATTACTGTAGCGGCTGTGGAGTAATACTACAGTTTAAACTGTGAACTTGTAGTTTGAACTGTGAAGGTGTACTTAAACTGTAAAATAGTAACAGCAATAATGATAAATTGTGGAAAATCTAGACGCTTATTTTTAAATCAGAAGAAAAACGAACCTTCAATTTTCTTTTTTCTTATTTGTCGCAAAAAATTATCGTCCACACATGATGTGTACTTCACAAGCTGGCCAATCTGATATCTGGCTTGATTTTTCGAACTTTTATGTGCCGATTGTGTGGTGTCTGGCTTACTAATGACGTTTGGTGCCAGATATTTGTCAATATTGATAGTGTGATGTATGGCAGTAATTATTTGTTACCATACAGCGTTGGTTTAGCTTCTAATTGCATGTACTACTTCAAAACAAAAAGTTCTATTTTCACAGCCTATGAGGCAAAATTGCTTCGCCGACACTCCCCCTTAAGCCATAGTCGTGGTTTAAAACATGGTTTTTAAAAACCACCGTGGTAGAATCCACCCCTGGGGTTTTATTCAGAGGACGTTTTGAATAGAACCCCGGAGCTTCAATTCGAGGTAGGGGTTATATTATTTCGTGAGCATTTAGACGGGGGTTCTATTCAAGACAAGGGTTCTATTCAAGACAGGGGCTTTATTCGAGTGAATACGGTATGTTGTTGTTGTTAGTCAATACTAAAATTTTAGTATGAGCATAGTTTGGTTTTTATGTGAAGTGTCATGCTCAGTCAAAAGTAAAGTGCCACTTCATTTTTTATCAACAGTGCTGCACGAATATGTATTTTTGTAAAACTATATCAGGTTTCAGAACGGAAGAGTTTTTATAGTTTTCGCCAGCAAAAATCGTGGCAATTAACAAACTTTTTCTGTGTGAACATCACACAATTTCTTCTCAACTATGAGCTCTAAAAATATCCGCCTAGGTGCGCCGTTTTCTGTATTGTATCCCTACGTATTTGACTGTGTTGGTTTTAAAGATTTGTCCATTTTGGGGCTGCGAAGCTGAACCAGCGAAACAATTGATGTTGGCTATTGGAAAAAATGTAGATGTTGTCATTCCAAACAAAAACTCTACCGTAACTGCCCTGATTCAAGAAAATGTGATAGACTTTGGTCTTTACAGCGTTCTCATAAAAGATATGCTTCCATTCGTTGGTACGAACGTTACCTTTAGTTTGCCAGTGTCTTCTGATCGAAAAATATTGATGTATACTCTAAAACCTGCTTTGTACGCGTCGAAAACAATATTCGTAACTTCATTTAATTACAAAATATGGGTGCTGTGTTTTTTAATGTTTGTATTTTTTGCAATGTTCGAACATTTGCCCATCCCGCGATTTAACATTTTTCAACACTTTATCAAAACAGTTTTTTGTTTTTTCACTCTTGTATTTGGGTCACTGCTGATGACTGCATCAAATGATATGGCCGTGAAACTGACCCAACAAACAAAGCAGCCATTTTTTGATTCGATTTACGACATTCCCTTTCTTATCGAGACCGGAAAGTGTCATTTATATACTTCGCAACCAGTTGTTGACGATTTTTACTACGAAGATGCAGTTCAGACAGAAAAAGTATCTCTTTCGAATCACTTGTGGAAAGTTTTGAAGGAGTCTTCTTCCCACAAAAATGTCCACATTATGTCTTATACGCCTGAAGACTTGATTAAAATACTGGTTGCAGCAACGGTTAAAAGACAGTGCGCCCTGGTGTTGGACTATAACGCCTTGTATCAAATCTTTCAAGATTTGCAAAAACACGTTCGTGTTGACTTGTCCATTGGTGTTTTGGACAATCTTTGGCACTACAACAACTACGTGTATGCGTTCAATGCCCGTTTAGTATGAGAAAAAAGAAACTGTCAATAAGGAAATGAGTCGCGGTTCTTTTGCAACTTTTGTGGACCGTCTTAGTCTCTCATTTTATCTTCAACAAGGCTACGAACTAGTCGTCATGCACAAAACCACACAAATTTGTTTCCAG
>JASANF010007208.1:0-21701 GCA_030248245.1 Trissonchulus sp. WLG1_4 | reverse complement strand
TTTATTACAATACATGAAGAAACAGTGGTCAACTGTGAGTGGGGTGTGAGCATGCGTGTGTGAGCCTGGGGTGATCCTGTGTAGTGTTGAGTCTCAAGCTAGACTCGCTGCTTCTACTAGAGCCTAATGTTTAGCCCAAGCCGGCTTCTCTTAGAGTCTCAAGCTAGACTCGCTGAGCTGCTTCTAAGGAGCCTAAGTCAAGTTCAGCCCAAGCTGGCTGCTCATTAGTTGAGTCTCTAAACTAGACTAACTGCGCTGCTTCTAAAGAGCCTTCAGTTCAGTTCAGCCCTAGCTGGCTGCTCGTTGAGTCTCGAAGTAGACTAACTGCGCTGCTCCTAAAGAGCCTTCAGTTCAGTTCAGCCCTAGCTGGCTGCTCGTTGAGTCTCGAACTAGACTGATGGAGCTAAGGACAGCTCCCTTTTATACTCTACCAATTGAGTCATAGTTACTCATAGGTTACTCACTTTGTGTGACCTTTAGTTTGTGACTCTTATGTTAGTCACACTACAGTCATCTTACGTAATGTCATAATTATTAATTTAAACCTAGGTCCCAACACCATAGTAGTAAAATGTTGACCGGTTACATCACTCCCCTTTTTTAAAAACACGTCCTCGTGTTGGTGCTGTCAAAAACTTTATGAAAGTAACTAATATTTAATACTAATTAGTGCAAGATGGGGTTATAAATTTTTTTCCAAGCCTTTTGTTTGTGGTATGTATGTGCGTTATATTTTGGGTGCATAACATGTGTGTGCAGGCAGAATGTGTCGCTCAGCCAGAAGAGCCAATCTATAATAGAGCCCCCCTTGCTCAAATTTTTACGTGGTGACGTGCAGTGTGCTTGGATAAAATAATAACAAATACAATAAACATAAACATGAGTCACATAACTAATACTATAGTTCACAGTCACAAAATTTTAAAATATATAGGCTTTCTCAATGTTCAAGTTGAATGCCGGCGATGTCGTGTGGTCATCATAGCCACCCTGGGACCGTCGTATATGCCATCCAGTGGAATCAGGCACTCCATAATATTCCGCGTGTGCGATTCGTCTGTGCAAATCCTGATCGTTTCCGCCATGGTGGTGAGTTTTCGAACTTGCCAGTCATCAGAGATAAAAGTAGAAAAATTAAACGACACCGGGTGCCATTTGCCAAACAAGATGGACGCTGTGCCATTACAACTACAGTGTCGTAACTGGCGACCTCGTCCGTGTAGCGTAAAAATTCCGAACTTTCGGCTTTCGTCGCAGCAGAACTCATAGGGAAATGGCAGTACAATGGGGCCACCGTTGAAAGTATATACAATATATAGCATCCATTCTTTTTCTATTTCACGATGTCGGTTTTTACTTTGTTCTTTCTTCGGCTCTCCGGTGGACAGTTTAGGAGCCTGTTTGTTTTGCCTTCACAACTGACCCATTCTGAGATGCTTCCGATAAGGGTTTAGGGACCATGGTAGTAGGTATTTTACTGGGTACAGCAAAAAACTTTGGAACCAAGAGGGCACTAGCACTTTGCTCAACCTGAGAAACACTCTCATTGGTGACTAAGGAATTTCCTTTCTTCACCGCTACTCCACTGCATATAAGTAATAAAAACATGACAATTGATAGCACGCACTTGAGTGTACCACACTCGCTGTTTGCTCTGTGGGGTCGAAAGCTAGCTTTTGCTTCCGTGTGGGCCTTTCTAATGCCTTTGTGCATTTTGCCTTTATTGAGGATACGAAGATGTTCCTCAAAGCCTTCGCACAGTTTTGCGTCGACGTAAGCATAGTCATGGATTCCAATGAACTCTACTAGAATCCAGTCGCCATCTCTCGTGGGGGTTTGTACGTCCACTTGGTCTGGCTGTAGTGCTCGCGCAGGCCTCAGTGGATAGCCTTTCATCTTAGCCCAGATTACTGATCCTGGCTGCGGGGTTACTTTATGTGCCAGCGACTTATCTGTTTGTGTACGCGCTGAGGCGTGGTTGGAGGGAGTCTCCTCCTGACGGACTTTTGGCCTTGCTTTGCAAGCATCCAGTTCAAGCCTGTCAACATTGACAAATTTTATTTTGCCCTCCGCAAAATTTACCTGTGCTGTAAACAGTGCTAGAGAGTCTGCGCCCAAAATTACATCGAAAGGGCAAGACTTTAAAACTTGTGCTTCGACGGTTCTTTCCTGATTTCCCAGTTTGATGTTGATCTTTGTGCACCCAACAAGGGGGAGATTGTGACCCGAAAGTGAGATACACTTTGCTGGTGTTTCGACTATTGTATTTGCCAGTTGTGGACGCACTATAGTAATTGAACTGCCAGTGTCTGCTAACATCTCGGCCGGAATGTCATTAACTCGACCGTACACTATGGGCGTTTTTGCAAAGCTTTTTTGAAGCTTGCTAACGAGTGACGAATGTCCTGTTTGTTCAGTGAGTACTACTCGCGTTTGTTCAGTTGACGTTTCTTCAACGTTAGATCCTAGTAGCCGAGCGATTAACCTTTTGTTTTGTTCACGAAGTGTATCATTTTCACGCAACACCGAAGCGTCGGCTATCGGTCCAAATTCTTGGCCTGCGTCTTGTTGCGCCAGCCTGACTGCTGCCTGGTCTTGCCTACGGAGTTCTGAAAATCTCTGCGGTGTTGGGTTAGGTAGTTGTCTGTGTCCAGGCTGCTGCTGATTACTGTGGCATCTAGCTTGAATGTGCCCTGGTTTATTACAATTGTTACAAATCCGTCTCCCATCAACCGTTCTGCGGTTCCTGTTTGCTATTCCTGACCCAACATGAGTCCTGATTTCGTGTCTGCCAGTCTCGCAAAACCCTCTGGGGCCAGGGTTTGATCGATCGTTTTGTCAACCCGGCTTGACCCACTCCTCTCTGAGCGGAAATTGAATCAATCATTCTAATAAGCTCTTACATTAATTTTGTCGATTGCTCATTCTGCTTTCGCATGTCATTTATCAGCGCAAACATTGGGGTTTCGGATTCTTCACTGCCTAGCACTGCGCGTACATGCCGCACACTTGCACTTGCCTTGTCCGTATCCATTTCGTCAAAAACTTCTTGTTCTTTTGCTCGGACAACAGCATCTTCGAACGATTGTGGCCTGGCTGACAACACAAATCTTCTAATATGCCTCTGCAAACCGTTGACAAAAATTTCTTTCATTAGCCTGTCCCTTGAGGAGCCCTTAACATCCTCACCGTAGGCTTTTCGTGCTAACTTCTGTACGTCACGGGCATATTCCTCAACTGACTCCCCAGCGCGCTGTGTCCTTCTGTGCAGTTCGGAGCTGCTCAGACTTGTTACTGATTGGGACAGGACTTTCCTCATATCCTCACGTATGCGCTCCCAATTTGCCTGTACGCCAGCTGGAAAGCCACTCCAGACTTCCGCGGCATAGCCTTGCAAAAACCCAGGGAGCAACTTAGCTTTAAAGTCACTTAACCATCCATTCACGAGGGCGACACGTTCAAAAAGGCCTAAAAATTCATCGAAATCATCATTCAGCCCTCCTTTAAATATCGGAATATGCCTGGGATTTATAATCCACGTGCCTACTAATTCTGGATCTGCCTTAGCCTCGAATGAGACTGACATTATATGCCTTTTTGCAATAACTCACGTATTTGAAATTCTGAATTCAAGGCCACCAAAAACTGTGGACCACACCAGTGACCTAACGGAAATGCTTCAGTAACGGGAACGGCACACTCTTCCTCGTAAAACAAACTCTGAACAGTGGTTTCAAACTCTACCTCTCCCCAACTCACAGCGCTTCTTGGTAGACAGCTCGAACCAAAACAATCAGAACCTGAGGTCTGGGTAACCTCTCCTGAAATGTCACTTATGGAATCTGATCCTGCTCGCGACGCCAGATGTAACCGGGTGGGTTACAAGTAGGTTGCGTTGCACTGCACTGTACGCTCAGCAACCTTCAGCAGGTCCTATTCCAACCCTGACCTATTCTTGCCTAAATGGTCTGTCAGAGGTAACTTAGCCTAATACTACGCCCTAGTTCAACAATGAACACAGACACAGAATAGGCACAAGAACGTTTATTACAATACACGAAGAAACAGTGGTCAACTGTGAGTGGGGTGTGAGCATGCGTGTGTGAGCCTGGGGTGATCCTGTGTAGTGTTGAGTCTCAAGCTAGACTCGCTGCTTCTACTAGAGCCTAATGTTTAGCCCAAGCCGGCTTCTCTTAGAGTCTCAAGCTAGACTCGCTGCGCTGCTCCTAAGGAGCCTAAGTCAAGTTCAGCCCAAGCTGGCTGCTCGTTAGTTGAGTCTCTAAACTAGACTAACTGAAAGAGCCTTCAGTTCAGTTCAGCCCTAGCTGGCTGCTCGTTGAGTCTTGAAGTAGACTAACTGCGCTGCTCCTAAAGAGCCTTCAGTTCAGTTCAGCCCTAGCTGGCTGCTCGTTGAGTCTCGAACTAGACTGATGGAGCTAAGGACAGCTCCCTTTATACTCTACCAATTGAGTCATAGTTACTCATAGGTTACTCACTTTGTGTGACCTTTAGTTTGTGACTCTTATGTTAGTCACACTACAGTCATCTTACGTAATGTCATGATTATTAATTTAAACCTAGGTCCCAACACCATAGTAATAAAATGTTGACCGGTTACACTTGCAAAATGCAAACAGTAGATTTTGGCATTTCAGCGTCAGTATATTCGTGACAATTTTGGTCCGGTCAACAACACTGCTGCAGCGTCGTCACTGCTGAGCCTGGGCGAGCACTCTAGTCGAGCTTCGAGCATGCTGGACTCGACCAATGACGATAATTTGTCGGTTTTTGACGAGTCCGAGGAGAGAGAAAAGATGGGTGCCCAGGTGAGACCGTCCCGTCCGCTGCCCTTTGAACTGGACGCACTGCTTGGACAGGCCAACTACAATTATGCTCTGGGGAAACGCGATGAAGCTTTCAAGATGGTGGAAGAAGTGATAAGACAAAGTTAGTCGCTGGTTTTTGAGTAGTTTTAGCGATAATGAGTAACTAAATTGTCTTCAGTAACAGAACATAGGATTAAAATAGCTCTGTGGACATAAATTATGATGCTCTTTCGCATAACGCTCTACGCGAAGCGCGCCGTTAAGTTGCTAAAACAGAGACTGGGATCTACTTAGTTGCTGGTAGACCCTTAACAAGACCGATCAGAATATTATGTGAGCTATGGGTAACTGATGTAGCCAAAAATTTATCTTGTTGAAGCTGACGGTGCGATATACTATTGCACGAAGATAATTTATTTAATGTGAAATACTAACGAATTTTGTGTATGTGTATGTATTTGTGTGATTATGCTCTATCTCTGTGTTGTTTTCATTGTGTGTATGTTTTCATCCATGACGAAACATACTACGATACTTTGATAAATGCAATGGTATAACGCCTGGTGATTAAAACCAAATCTGCTGTCCTGAATCAGTCGAACCTAGTTTGACTGTATCCGTTTAATTTTCAGAACCGGACCACCCGGCGCCCTACGACACCCTGAAGCATTTCTACACGGAACTGAACGATCGACACAAATTGTTGGAGGTCGGCCTGCTGGCGGCGCACTTCAAACATCGCTCGGCCGAGGCTGAGGAATGGATCTGGCTGACGGACTTGGCACTGGAACTGGGCAAACCAGCACAGGCCACCAGTTGCTTGAATAAAGGTACTAGACAGCTGAGCTTTGGTGATCATTAAGCCTGGTTCATACTCCAGCAAAACTACCCGCAAAATGTGGCATTTTTTTGCATTAACAATGTTGAGGTCAAGACAAGTTTGTGCGAAAAAATGAGGGTGAACGATTTGAAAAAGTCGGAGTTTTAGCCTGCCACGTGACAGGTAGGTACCACTTTAGCGCATGCATCTCAGCTATGGAATGGTGCCATAAAATTTATTTTGAACAAAACTTGCTTGACTATACTTTTCATTCGTAATTTTTTCATTTTCGTAGACATTTTTTATTCTAGACTAGGATTGCAAGCCCCAATCCTGACTTCATGATTGGTTTCGCAACAGTATATTTCATAAAGAATCTGTGTTTTGCTGAAATATTATGATGCTGGAAGCTGGAAGCTTATTGCAGGCGTGTAAGTGTAACGAACTATAGCATACGCTCATCTTGTTAATACCGAACTTTTTCTTCTTATTGTAGCAATTGATGCCAGACCGACGGATTTGGATTTGTACAAAAAGAAAATCGCCATTCATGACAGCCTGAACCAGACGCGAAAAATCTTGCAGACAGAGCAGAAGGCTGTGAAAAACTTGATGCTGCACGAGCCGTTTGAACTGTTTCTCAATCGAGCTCGGGATGTTGCTTCGGTCAGTCGATTTGTTTCTGCAAATTTTGTCATTTTTTACAATAAATTACGGCTTGTGCATTAGTTTTGTATACAATGTGTTCATAAAGTGCGCGTGTGTGTGTGTCTGTCCGCATATCTGAAAAAAATCACGCCACGTGCTTATCTTATGCACTATTCTTTGGCGTAATTACTTCGTATTTTTGCTGACTGTCAGTGTCAATCGACGATTACTGTCGGCGACTGTTAAGGCTCAATAATTTGTAAACCTGTTTTTGATTGAAAATATTGTCTGCTTTAGGAATCCTTTGAAGCAGGCGATATTATTGGTGCCCTTGGATGTTGGCGATGTTTGCTGCAGCGTGCTGACCAAGAAAACAGTCCCCAGTATCAAGGTACATTGATATTTTGCAGGTTGTAAGGTTATTGGATTATAAGTGAATTACCTGTTAACATATGAAAGCCATTTCGTTCATATTATGGTCATTGGTTTATTGAAAAAATACTTAGTTATATAGATTTCTGTATAAAACTTGGTAGAAAGTACAAAAGATTAATCCTTGCTACGTAGTACGTAACGAAGTGTAACAATTAAATCAAAATACTATGTCAGATTTTTTGATTGCATTAGGGGTGTTGTTAAAATTACGGGACTGAATCAGCGGTGTTTTGAAAGGCTTAAGACCCCTTATATTGTTGTGTTCAACTCAAGACATTTCTAATTTTTCCATTGGTGATAACAATCAATTAATTATATAAACAGTGATTGATAATGTTGACCTTGTTTTATTTTTTAGATTTATACCACTATGTGGAAATCGCAATGGATTCGAAGCAGTATAAAGCTGTGATTAAAGTATAGCTTTAATAATATTATTGATGTTCATTGTTATGCGTGGTGGACTGAAACTTCAGTTCACAACTTTAGTGTGTTAGTGTTAACTTTACCAGTTAATTAGTGTTAACTGGGAATTTGATTGAGTTTCTCTGAGTGATTTTTTGAGCAGCTTGGATAATTTATTATGATTTCTGAAGTGAAAACGAAAGTTTTTGTGAAGAACAGAATTCTAGAGTTTTGCATAGCTTATAAATTTTTAGCATGGCCAGGATAGAAGCACTAAATACGGAATAGACAGAAGGAGAAAATACGAATAAGAAAAACAAAAAATAATATATATATATTATACTATTTTGCAAAATAATAACCCTGCTTCAGGACATTCACTTGTTTGCCAAAATTAACGCAGTCCGCGACGGTGAAGTGGTCAGATGGGACGATTTCCACTTCGAAGACACTCCCCCTCCCTCTGAGTATGTTTCTTGCCCATAATAGCATGGTGGTTTATTTTTTTCATCCTGTGTGTTCTTGATCCAAGTCTTGAACCGGATTAAACGGATTAGACTAAATTCAGTCTTAAAATTAGGAATAGATATCGGAATAGACGAGTTAAAATAAGTTAGCTTGCTACTTAATTGAAGTCCGAACTCCGAACCAACTTATAGAATGTCCCCGTACCAAAAGGATTCACCATATACGCTTAACATTAGCGTGCTCTGTTAAGTGTGTTTAGTCTGACTAAAGGTTAAGTTTAAAGTCTGTTCACTCAGGGGATTATAATAAAATTTGTAAACTTGATTTTTAAGCCGTTCAGTCGGATTAAAGCAGTTATTTACAAGCAAAAACACTAACGCGTTGGAAAGTTTGTGCCGTTTTCGTAAACTTTAGTCTTGTCCTTCAGAAGTTAGTTTCTGCCAAATTTTTATTCCAGGTACGTCATTCCGGATGACTGCCCCGTTGATTTGCGTGTCAAACTTTGCATTGCCTTCATTCACGACAACAAAATACCATGGGCTGTGGTCAGTACTTCTACTGATATTTTTAGATAAAATAAGCTAGTTATACGCCATGTCATCTAGACTATAAAACTTATTTAGACCATCGAAATTTCTGATTCTGTTAGAGTAGCCAGTTGACCGTTTTATAAAGGATTCTATTGTTTACTGTTTTGTGTTTACTGCTACTTTAATAGAACTAAAAAAAGTGTAAATATCGTTCACAAAATTGGCGCTTGTTGCTGTGCTATTATAAATATAACTACTGCTAAACTATATTGGTGTAATCTTCGCTTTTAGAGAAACCCCTTCATTACAATTTTAGTTATAGATGTTGCATAACTTTTTAGCCACTCCTAGAGCAATTGAAGCGTGACTTTTCGTACGAGACGGAGGGGGATTTGTTCTTCGATATTGCCGAAACATTCCGAGCCCACAATGCCTTTCACACTGCCGAGGACATCCTTTGGGGACTGCTGAACACGGAACAATATAGCACTGTATGATTCATTGTCATTATGTGACTTGATTGCTACTTTCGTTTGGCCGAGTCACAAAAATTGGAGGGGAAAACATTGTTTAAGGTTTCAGAGGAAAACATTGCTTGGCCTTGGTTCTCTTTGGTTACACCCTTGTCTCACTGTGAATATTTTTGTTTGTGGGGGTTTGTGTTTGGCGAATGCCTGATTTTTTGTATGATGAGTTTCATCAAGTCAGCAAGTTAAACGAAAAACTGTCTATGGTATTTTCAGACAGAAATGGTGTGGTTTTGCTATGCCGAAATTCTCTCTCAGTTCCCCGATCGGCAGGAAGCAGCTATTGCAGCGTTTGAGCGCGTCCTACAGTTAGCCCCCCGCCACGTGGACGCTAGGCTAAAGCTGGCTGCAATTTTGAAGCAACTGGGCAAAGAACAAGAAGCCCTTTTGAAGTTGTCCCACGGGGGTGCCAGTGCTGATGATGGGATTAGTGATCAGTCCACCTTGATTGCTGATGTTCAAATACTGCCTCATATGGTATCTTATTATGTTTTTTTGTTTGTAATTTTTTCGAGGTCATCATTTTATTTTATAATTTTTTCAATTTTCTTGAACTTTTCATGATAATTATAATAACTTATTGTCTTGTAAAACATAGACAAGTGAGCACTGTCGGTATATACTGTTGCGTATTTAAATGGTTAGACTTTTACGTTTATACCGTACAAGAATCAAACCATAGTGTAGGAATGCGGTTATTGCTATTTTTGACTGGAAAGTTACTGATTATTCGGTATAAATTACTCGATTATCTTTAATCATGTTATTAATTGATATCGATAGTTAGTAAAATTATTAGAGTAATGAATCGCTAGAAGCCAGTAGTGTTTTCATGCTGCGTTTCTTTTTACCTTCATATAATTGTGCGTTTTTATAGTATTAAAGTATTTGAAGTATTACTCATTATTTCCAGTCTGTATTGTGTTGTAATAATATGTTTTGTGTGTTGCACCTTTTATGGTATGTTGTATATATTATTGTTTTAGAATGATCGTCTGCTGTATGAGCGTTGTCTGTTGCTGGAGAGTCAAGAGAGCTTTGATGAGGATGCGTATATTCAGTGTGCCTCACAGCTAATGGCCATGTTTTTCAAGGATGCCAGAATTTGTACGTTATTTTTTGAGGTCCTCATAAGGTAGTAATTTGTTATGTAGGGGCAGGGCCAATATTTTCCACTCCGTAAAATTATTATAAAAATTGTAAGTAAGCTTACTAAGATGGTTTCAGTTTAGAATCTTCTAGGCCTACAGGAGAAGCAAAAACAAATTTTAATCTAATCCGTTTAATTCATTTTAGGAATCATTGGTCCTTAAATTTATAGCTAGTCATCTATTTATTGTGCGTATGCAATTTCCATGTATTCTAGCAAAGCACAAGAGTGCCTCGAATGAAGTAGTGCGGCTGTGCGTGCAGGCCTCGGAGGGCAGTCAGCTCCATTCAGTGGTCAAGCAGGTGGCGCCTGCAAACCCGGACACCTGTGGCGGTGTGGAATTGTGGAATATTTTTATAAAAGTATAATAATTCTGGGACATTATTTAGGCTGATTTAATGACAGTCAAGATTGAATTCATGTGGTATTCGTTACTGCAAGTCTTTTTTTTGTTTCTTTGGGTTTATACTTTTACGAATGTGCAGTGTTTTCAATTTATTGAGATAGTTTAGCCGATTAAAACTATTTTTTTTCAGACATAAAGACAGCACTATTTAATACACATAAAGAACTTCACCATTTGGCTAGTCTGCTGTGAGCTATATGGTCTTGTGTAAATAGACAAGTGCATACGTTTACACGTACATACACTACGTGTACCTACTAATTACTATTATATACTCTTATACACATAAACATGTTAAAGCGCGATAGTATCAGGAGTAGGTAATCAACAGTTTTGTTAATTCTTCTAGACCACCCGATTGCTCTACGCTCGTGAGCGCTACAGTGAGGTGTTCTTCCTGAGCTGCTTTGCCTACGGCTCGTCCAGCCTGACCAAACAGAACTGTCACTCGGATATCGAGTGTTTGCTGTTCTTCTGTGGCATTCTGTCCAACTACACCGTCATTCCCTGGATCATTCTCAGGAAGGCCTTTTCGGGTCCCAGCTGTTTCAAGAGTTGCAAACTGTGGAATTGTTTAGGTATGCTGCAGATGGTGATACGGGATATTTTGAATGAATTGCTCTTATTGAAACCCGTACGATACAGACACTTGAACGGTGTGAGTACTTTTCGGTCGGTCTTTATGACGAGTCTTTGCGATGGGCACTAATCCATACTGTAATACTCTACTGAAATTTCAAATTAAGACTCAAGATAATATATTAAGTGTTTAAACTTTCCTGACAGTGTTAACATGTTATTTTTGTTTAACGTTTGTTGTTAATTGTTTGTTTGTTGCCATTTATGTAAAAATGTGAGTTTATTAAGAGTGTAGATTAATTGATTTCATAACTTAAAACTGTCTGAAATGTGTATTTTGTTTGCATGTAATTTCAATTTCAGGCCTTATTTATTGCAAAAGTCAGACCATGCGACACCACCGTTTCGCCCTGCGCTCTTCAATGAAGTACCCGGACAACCCCATTCTAGCGCTCATCAATGGACACGATTCATTCATCTCTGGCACTTACAACCATTGCTTGGGTAGGTTTGTAAAATAAGCTACGATAAATTGGTTAATGCCGAGTTTATGTGCTGATTGGCTGCTTGGTTGTTTGGCTTAGTGTTCTGTGTAGACAGACAGGAGCGGACCCCGAATGAAATTTTGAAGCGGGGGGCAGAAAAAATATTTTTAAGTTAAAAAATTTTTGGCGGTAAGGGGAACCAAACCAAAGAGGGACCCTTGTGTACAATTTCAATTTGGAATGGGGGGGGGGTAGGCGCTGGATCCGTCTCTGTTTAGATGATAGTTAATATTGCGCTAAAATATCATAATTGTGCTTGATAATGAACTATGCAAGAATAGCATAGTGTGAGCCGTATGTTTAACAATGTTTACATAGAAATCAGTAAAACCTCGAAAACACCAGTCATGTATTTGTCCATACTTAAGCATCACGCAACTAGTACGTTTTTGTTGGGGGTTGCATTTCCCACATTTCCGTCAGAGGATGCTCCCACCAAAGGTTTGAACCAATGCCACCAGCAACCCTCGTTGATATTTTGTCACATAATAGCGATGACGAGAATAGAAAAGTTAACAGGAAAATGAACTCAGTGGGTTGCCTGTGGCGTCGCGGAGACTGGCAACAGTAGAAACCGATATGCTTAATAATTTTTTACTAATTAATTTGCAAACTTTGTTCTGAATTGTGTATTTTTCTATTTTCAGTGGAATACATGACCCTGGCTCAGTCACATCCCGAGCATGTCTTCTATAATTTCCTGGTCGCTCTGACTTGCTTTCATTTGTCCTCAAAGAAGGCCATTGCCAGGCGTCATGATGTCTGCACTCAGGTTAGAAATCTCACGCTATTTTGACTTGGACTCCAATAATGAGACGTCTTTTTAGCTTGTGAAATAGCCCGCTGTGCATGGGGTCGGGGTCTCAGTCCGGGGGGGGGGCTGCTTGTCCCGACGTTAGGGGGCCTTTAATTTAGTAAAACCCCAAAAAATTCCAATTTTTGCGTATGAGTTTGGACGTTGCGTATTTGACGGCCTTTTTCTAATTTTTTTGAAGTATTTAAAATACAACTATCTAGGGCAAATTTTAAGTTTTATTTTAATTTTTTCATAACCAAAAAGGAGGTTTGTCTCGGAAAATTTGTAGGGACTTGCCCCAACCCCAGGCGCAGACGCCTCATGTTCATCTGTGCTCATGTTTTTTTTCAGGGTATGGCCTTCTTGAATCGCTATATGGAGCTTCGTGGTCATTGTCAGGAAACCTACTACAACTGCGCTCGAGCTTATCACCAAGTGGGCATCACGGGCAGTGCCATACATTATTATGAAAAAGTCCTCAGCACCGAACCCCCTGTCCGCGAGTCCCCGGGACTGGAGCCCCCCGCTGTGAAGGAAATCTTTGACCTAAAACGACAGGCTGCCTATAACCTATCCCAGATATACCGGGCCAGTGGCAATACGCAGGTGGCTAGGCATCTACTGAGGACTTACTGCGACGTTTGAATGTAATGTCTTTTTACTGTAATACTTTTGTGATTGAATAGATTTTTATTAGAACGTATACATTTGCATAGGTTTTGTTATGATTTTGATGGAATTTTTGGGAAATTATCTGTAATTTGTGCTACGGATTAATGACTGGTGGAAAAGTCTATTTTTAGGTGCATGGTTTTTTGTACTTTTACTGTAACCGTACCCCTCCGCCCCAAGTTCAAGTTCACAATTTAGTAAAAATTAGCTTAAAGTCTTTTTGGCACAAGGAAGGTGCCGCTGCAGCTACCGATTTCCTTCCTTGTGAGACGTCAGGTTGCCGCATGCCGGCGTATACGGTACCTAGTAGTATCTACCGTAGTTTTAGGCTGGTCTTATACCACATCTAAGTAGGTTCTACTATCGTAGCTCCACCTACCGTAAGATATGGCGTATGTGTTGCCCTTGTGCTTTTAGGTCTACTGTAGGTTTCTGTGACTTAGTAATTTTTACTAAGTTGTGAAATTTAACTTGTGGCGGAGGGGCACCGTTACAGTACTATTTAAACTTTGACAGTGACACAAAAAGTGGAAGTACTGTTTTTTGTTTATTTCATGAATTATTTTTAATAAAGTCTGTATTTTCAACCCTTATGGCGAGAACTGCAGTAGTTTGCATCATCGCTATAATATCACCCTACACTATATAGGTGTCTTAATACTCTTACACAAGCTCAGTCCGCCAATAGGTACATGATAGTTTCGTCGTTCTAAAAATTTTATTATTTCAAATAATTCACTAAGTATCAAAAACCATACATTTACAGTATACACAAGTGTCTTGAGAAGCGCCTGTCTAAGATTTTGGTGAAATATAAAATTTTATGAGAGCTTGTTCTGATGTTTGGGAGACTGTAGTGTAAAAACAAGAGAAAATTTCAGTTTTTTTGTGAAAAGATCATTGTTTGCTAAATTCTGACTGTCTTTTTGTGTGCCCAGAATGATAAGCCGTAAAATTGTTTTGAATTGCACTATTGCAGAAGTGTTGGCTAAAATTTAGAAAAAAGTTTTTCTAATTCTAGCTAAAATTGAAGCTAATAAATTGACCCGATGTAATAGTTTTTAACTAGCAACATTACAACAATAATTGGGACCTTTACCATTATACATGACGCTGTCAAGATTTACAATAAAAAGCTATAAATCTATGCACAAACTCGATTTGTACTAGTTACTTCAAATACAAGCTGATACTTAGTCGGACAATAACAACTGTATTTTACTACCGTATCACTATTGTAATAAAGATTACCATTTTGCTCTTTGTTCCTATATTTCATCTTTGTCCAGTATTCGATTACTGGATATAAATGGTAGCAGAGCATGACTAGCAGAAGACGTGCTGTTCCTGCGTCAGATGAACCAACGGACAATCAGCCTGTCCCTGCTCATGTTTCTGATTCACAACTCGCTACACAAGATGTGCCAGATCAAAACAATAGATCACCAATCTCTGAGTCAACACATGCAGACCAATCCGCTGTGTCCATGCTTCAAATGGTCAAGATGATGATCGATTCGCAGGAACGTCGGGCGAAAGAGGACCGGAAATTCTACGATCGGCGCCTGCGCAAAGAAAGAGAACAAGATCGGAGTGAAAGGCGAGAAGAGTTCAAGGTAATGCTAGAACTATTACAACGTCCTGCCGCTGCACCCCAACCATCGAATCTGCGCCCGGATGGACACTTTCAAGGGGGTGGCGAAGGCAATGAAGTTGTTCTCCAAACCAGGTTACCAAAGTTACAGTTACCTACATTTGACGGCAGGCCAATTGAGTGGCCCAACTTCTGGGAATCTTTCAAAATTAATATTCATGATAAAACTAATTTAGCTGATAAAATCAAAATGGACTATTTGCACCAAACCCTCAAAGGCGCAGCTTACAATAAGATAAAAGGCTTAGGATTAGAGGGCTCAGAATATAAAAAGGCTATTGAAATTTTACAAGCGGAATACGGCGATTCAACTACAATTCAGAATGTTTACTGGGACAAGTTGCAAAACTCTTTTCAAGTCAAAGAAAATTTATCTAATTTGGAATCATTTATTGATGAACAGGGGAACTCATTAAGTTAGCAACAGAGGATGAAATCAAGGTGCAACAGGAAGAAGACGAACAGGATGTAGGCTCAGAAGGTCCATCGGACAAAGAGTTGCCAAAGTTAACACAGGAACAAGACTGGGAACACATAGGCGAGAAAGAACACAGTCAAGAAGTGGTAACAGGTCAGAATGAGTACCCAGGAGTAACTAGGGACGGAAAACCCAATGGAAACCTAGGGAAAGGTTCAGAGTTTGTTGGAACAGATTGGCTGAAAGTTCACCAAATTACACATGAGGAGTATGGCCCAGAACGATGCATTAGTTTATGTACACCATCAATAAAACCGGTGACACGCCCATTTATGGGACCGGAAATAGCCCCAACACACGAATTTGAACAACTACAAGTGCAGGCACCGATAGTGCCTAGTGATAAGGAACCGCATACACATCGACCAACATGGAATGACATGGATACACACCCACCGGCAGTTATCAAACGGTTAGCAAAGGCAAGTCACGCACGAGTGTTAGTTAAGTGTTGGTCGTCTTCACGATGGAAAGTGCTGCAACGGCCGATATCGGCTGCCATTAAAGAGGTAAACCCAATACACCCAATCAGCGAGTACATGGAGGAGCTAATCCAACAATGGGCTGAAACAGATGATCGAATCACACAAGTTTTGGGAATACCCATACACATGGCAAAATGGCTCAAACAAATGACCTTCGAAAAGTTTGCAGCACGGATTGAAATTGACATAACCGACACACAACACGATGAGACACACAAGCTGAAAGATGAGTTTGAACGTCCGGTAGTCGATCCACCCAATGATAAAGTGGTCAAAGTGTACGTTCCACCGTTGTACACTAGGCAGGGTCAGCTCACATACTATCCGATGTTGTTAGAGGGGCGTAGTTGGAACACAGACAATGCATTTGTAGCGGCACTCTCTATCACACTGCCAAAATTACATCAGGTTCCAGAGTTGATGGAGTTACCACCGCATGATAAACTGGGAATTCTAGTCACACAATCGACGATGATGCTACACTATGCTGATGTTCTGCAAGAAATCTTGATGACCAAAGTGAAAGATGCCAGAAAGCAAAAGCATAGACACCCGAAAATGTTGCCATTTGCGAAAAGTGCCTACCCGATATCTAACCAATACATTGCAAAGTTAGGGGAATCGTTCGTCCCATTTGTGCACAATGACTTGCAATTTTTCACAGCTGAGCAGGCCTACTACTACTTGAAGGCACTAGAAGGATATGGACTACATGATGTAGCAGAACAGTTAGCATGTGCCACGTCACATACACAAATGAAATCAATGGCATCTACACTGTTAGCCAGAAATAATGTGAGAGCTACGCTATGGTACAAAGCAATGGCCTTTCGAACTATGTATGCAATTTGTTTGGCACGTGCACACCAGTTAGTGGAAGTCAAAACTTTCTTGCAGAACTCAGGTATAGATGTGCTTGTTAGTGCAGATAGAAACGACAAACGCTGGAGCGTAGGGATTGCCCGAGATAGTCCAGTGTTTGATTTCATTAGCACGTTCCCAGGAACGAATTGGCTAGGTAAGTGTTGGATGATAGTGCGAGATGTCTTGTTTCCGAAAAGGCTGAGCAACGAAGACCGAAAATATCTGAGCAGAGAGTACAAGAAGCGCTTTAGAGATAAGGTCGAACCGTCACAACCCAAGTACTGATACGACGACTAGGTGAGATTCGGACAGGGCTTATGGGAAGCAACCGGAATGGTTACAATGTATTGTTTGCTCTAGTTGCTGCTTATATGCGTTGTCCGGCAAGTAGGTCGGCGGGCAACATAACCAACCGGGATAGTTATCGACTACGTTTTGCCTCGGGTGGTTATGGAACCCGCCGTACTGTTAGTGATGCTCGGTGTTTGAATTGGTGATCAGTGTAACCTAATTGTGATTATTACTCTGCCGAAATCGGGATAGAAATCGGATGCGTTTAGACCTAGTTGAGGCAGAATAAGTATTACTGTTTATGTCTACTAATGAACTACTAACTAACTAACAGATTATATACTAGAACTGAGATGGAAACTGTTAGCGGTTAGACTCGGTGAAGGTATTTCAACAATTAGTTAGTAAATAATATTGAACTTGACTCACGGCTGACCAGAACCGGGATGGATACCTATAGCGGTCAGACCCAGTGAGCAGCCGAATTAAAAACCCGAACTGTGACTGATAATAACCCTGAAATGAATCACTGAAGCTTGGATGGATAACGTTAGCGTTTTGCCCTAGCTGAAGTATATAAACGAATAAATTGTTGTCGAACTGAATTCATAATTATTATGTGTGCGTTCAAGCTAAAGTTCAAAATTATAGTGACAATTAGGTACGGACGAAGATATGTAGCGGCAGAATGGTTACCCAATGAGGTTTGCTCCGCTGCTATGTAGATTTAGAAGTATCATGGCATGACGTCAACAAGCTAGGTAGTCACTGAAGGCGATGGAATGGTTATCGCGTGCGATTTGCTTCGTTGCCTGATGTGAAAGAGCAATTAGACTGAACCAGGCACGGAAGGTACTCTGTCAGTAGAATGGTTATCGGTAGCGTTTTGCTCTGCTAACAGGGTATGATAAGCTTTGGGGAAGTCAATAGACGTCTCTTTGTCATACACGGCATGTCACTTATCATTTCATTTTGATTATGTGGCCTATATGTTAGTTGCATGTTTTGGATCCTCTCGGTCGAGTTACTCTTGAGTAGCTTGGCTTATAGAGGACACCCTAATTTGTAGCAAATGTAGGCAGAAGTGGAGATATAGTGCATGATTTTCATACTGTAGAAGGTTGAGGTACGTTCAGCTGGCTATGCCGTGGCCAGTGTGCTGAGACCGGATTTGTCCAATGAAATAGTGAAAATTGACGCATGAAATATATATTTTTGTCTAACAAAGTAATACTGTAATTATGTAGATACTAACAGAAATTGGCGCTAACAGCTGTATTTTTGATACTTGCCATTATTTTGATTTTTGCTATTTTGATCTGGTATGAATTTTGTTCTTTTTGTTTAGTAGTCTCTGTCTTGTAGTGCCTGTAGATAACGCTAATGTATATGCTTTAATGTTTTAGAGTCTATCGTAGATCTTATTTTCGTGATAATCTCACTTTTTCTCGGGTACATGTGTATATTTTCGGTTGTTTGCTAGTAGTCACTGTTAGTAGTCTATGTTCTGTCTTTTCTCTCTTCTTAGTTTGTTTATGATATTTTGTGTTGTTATGATTATGCTTTACTCACTGCCAGTTTTATTACGTGTCCTAATTTTTGGTTTACACTTTAGTTTTGTTTATAGTGTTTCTTTTACTAACTGTTGCAGCTAATTCGACCCAGGTTTCTTGGTTTTACTAATTTTAGTAATGTATTTTGTTGTAGTATTTTCAGGAATAACAGCGGCAAAGGCCAACTAGTGGATCTCGCAAGTAAAGTTTGTGGGTAATACACGGGGTTTAAAGTACACATTGGAAATTATATGGATATATATTTTACATATTTGGCGCACACATTGACATCAGTAGCGGTCCCAGCGAAAAATGAAATGCCTGCCAGTGAGGCGAATTTTCTCTGTATACGTATGAGAGGGCGCAGCCCAGTATAAGGGACCATATAATACACGCACCAGTATCATACGTGGGGCACAGAAATTAACATCGAGGGGACACCTTGTATGAGGCAGGCATATTATGTCGCAGAGGGCACCACACATAACTCCAAGAGGGGGGCACACCGTTGTGGCTGTGTAAGCCATGCCGGTAGGCCTCACGAATGGAAAAAAAACTCTAAATTGGTTTAAATTTGGAATTTTGGAAATTTGTTTAAAACCTCAAAATTTAGTGTAGAACTAAAACAGACGTGAACTGGGTTACAGCAATTTTGTGTGCCGCTAACTGGATGTAAATTATGTGGTAAAAACAGTATGTCATTTACAAATTCCATCTTGTATTCAATTATGTTACATAGTATTTAATGATGGTTCAAATTTTGGTTAATTTGAAGTGTTTTGTTTTATTTTAGTAGGAGAAATATATATAATGAATTCGAAAGTATATAAACGAGTAAATTGTTGTGATTTGAGTCTTTTTGAAAATGAAGTTCAACCAGTGGTTAAAAAAAAAGGATTGAAATCGACGAAATTGTTGTTGGTGTATTAAGTACGTACTATACCAGGAAGCGGCCACAAATTAGTGACTATAAGCGGTTTATTTTGGTAAAAATTGGGTGAATATGGAGAATCTATAATATAAAGTACTGTGGTATAACCCAGGGCACGGACTGAGTTGGTCTGGTCGCGGCCCTAAATTGAATTGCTAACATAGTAAGCTGTTGGGTCGATTTCGGTATTCTGTAATATACTTCTTTTATTAATCCACATACTCTAAGTATATGCTGAATTCGGGAGTTGGGCGCATTTGCATTGTTTGCTAATATATAGAAATAGGATGATATAATTTATAAAAATTGGAAATAAAAGTTTGTAAGTATGGTACAACCGAAATACACTTAAAAGCTTGAATTATGTATAATGTAATGTAAAATTTTGATGATAAATTTCTGCCTCCTTGCCCGGTAGCAGCACGATAGCATGTAATCACCATGACAGAAGCCGCTAATTGCCGTTGTTGAGAACTTTTGTTGCTGTGCTGCCAAATGTCGTCAGTGCTTTATTTCGGGGATATTGCTAGATTTATGCGGAAACCCCTGACTAACTTTGAATCGTGCTCGAGTGAAATTTATCGGTATTTGTGACCTGTATGCGGAGAAATTATATAACTTTCGGCAGTCTATCGTGTAGTAATGGATCCGGTGATAGTAGACTATTGCGGCAGCGATTGTTCAAACTTGGCGGACTTACGTGTGGCAAAATACCTGTGCCGCAATTTTGGCGATTAGGCAGACTGTCTGACGGACAACTGGAATCAACATTCCGATCATCGACTGTGCGTTATTCTCGATATGATTGGGTTAGCGGCGCCACTGCTGTGCTGTTACATGCTGCTACGGATACTACCGATGCCTGGCAAACGTGGTCTCGTAGATCGATATTATACCAATTTGTGTGCAGTAATAATGTACCTTAGTGTGTCTATGTACTCGTAACGGGTCGCGACCGAGTAGTTAACTAACTCAAATATCCTAGTATTTGTATGCGAGTGATTGTTTATTTTGTTCTCCTATTTGCTTCAGTATTGCGGTGATCGCCGGGGGCGATATTGTTTTAGGAATTGTCGAGAAGTGTTGATGGTAGGCTATAAGTACACAGAGCTAACAAAACAGTAACCGTCAGAAGTATAACCTTTAGAAGGCAGAGTATTACGTAGCCGAGTGAGTGGCGTACGCGACGGGTAATTAGCTACTACCCTGAACTTCGCACTTGTCGACATGTCTAAGGACATAAGGCGTACGTTACGGAAAGCAAGTGCGAACTCGCTAGTATAAGGCACCGAAAGTTGGTTATCGTAAGGACAGAAAGTGAGGAAGCAGAAGGGGATCCCTAAATTTAGTACGTAGGATTTTAATCGTGTGCGCACACAAACTAACACAAGTATGTATGTATTAACACCCGTGTCGGACGGCCGCCGACCGGTCTAAGTATGAATGTAGGTATGATTGGCAATACTAGGTAATTGGGATAGCCTATACACAGTTTTCACACACCTAGGGTATGTTATTAGCACTCTGGACGTTTGAACCCAGCAATCCGGTTCAATCTGCTGAGACCTCCAGGATTGGGGGGCATTAAAATTATACATTTTCAAACCTGTCACACATTTAAATTTATGCAAAATTGCTCACCGTAATAGTAATAGTAATGGTTATAATCGTTCTTTGATTATTGTTATGTTGTTACTCAAATTTCGTGCAATATGCATTATGTTTTGCTCAAAATTTATGCTGGTTCTTGTTTGTTATGATAATTGTTTGTGCCTTATTTTTGCTATTATGTATCCTATATTTTTGATCTTTTTACAACGTAGTTTTTCAAATTTTCGTTTGAGAAAATGCCTAGGTCAAAAGGGCAGGACCCGGTTTAGGATGTGCTGGGCACTCCAGAGACGTCGTACCCGCACAGGGGGGCACCTGTTGTATATACAGGGTCCCACCCTTGTTGACCTAGCCATTTTAATGTCCGTTTGGCATTGAGTTTGTACTCATGTTTAGTAGTTATAATATTGAGCGCGCAACTGAGCCTAAATCACACATATTCCAGCGATATTTTGAGAACCTAAACTTAGTCTAAAAAGTAGTTCAATTACGTTCTAATTATGTTTTGAGTTATGTTCTAAAAGGGGAAACCTGTTTTGAACCTAAAATAGAAAGTTCGAATTTGTATTAATAATAGTGCAATGCAAGCTAGTCGGTTGGCTTGCTGGGAACTTCGAGAGTCGGTCGGGGGTTAAACTATTGGGGGATATTATTGTTTTTCATACGGAGCAACTGTGAGTTTAGGAGACCGACGCTCCTGAGTTAGGGCTACAATAGTCGAGTAGATTTTGCTGTTATTCGATATTCTGTATTGTCTTGCACATTTGGTTCCATGGTGTAAATTCTGTACTTTGCGGCTTCTCCAATAAAGCCTTATTTTTAGTTGTGCGTCCGCGTGTACTGGTGCAATATTTAGTTTGGTGTTTGCGTTACTAGGGCCCGTAGGGGTAATAGTTAGAGTGCTCCCGAACCTGAGTTTTGAGCGAATTCTAGACCTGCAGTTTCGACGCCCCTAGCGTCAAGTTGTTATCACTGCGTGCTCTCCGGCACAGTTAGGCACCGGTCACGATTTCTGAGATTAGCCCGC
>JASANF010007207.1:0-45968 GCA_030248245.1 Trissonchulus sp. WLG1_4 | reverse complement strand
TGTCGTTTGAATTTGGCCTTACTCGAACGCCTACCCCCTGCCTTTGCCTCCTGTCTTACAAGTTCCACTGCGCCCCCGCCGCCGCTTGGCCCTGATCGCACGGCGAGGACCCTTGCCTCTTCTGGACAACGAAGGTCGGCGATACAGACAGCAGATTACTCACTGATCCCACGACCACTATGAATGATGGAGAATCATGTCATCAAGCTGAGAACAGCAGCAGACGGGCCAGTGTAGACTGTTGCCAGCGTTTGCCGTCTACTTCAAAGGCTGTGACCTAGACCGCAGAAGGGCCTGGGTCGACTTTGGCTCCAAAGACTCCGCCACAGGGCCTGGCCCAAGTTGGCCGCCTCATCCAGCAAGAAGAAACGACGCAGCACAGCGAGCAGTCGCCGTAGCGGGGACTCCGCGACCGGACGAGGCAAAAGTTCGTCCAAGGTGGCCAAGAAACTGATCGAGTCCGCTGCCAGTCATCCGGACGAGACCACTCATGCCAATAATCCCGAGCAGCCAATCAGCAACGGGTAGACTCATTACGATCTGGCTAGTCCGTCACGGGCTAAGGACTTAGTACTTTTGCCGTGAGCTCGCGAGGGGGTCGAGAGAGAGTTTGTCCGAGGCCTGGCCTGACACCGACGACTTGCCGTTGGACCAGAAAATTGCTGGAAAAGCGCCGCCGACGACGTCAGTCAACGGCTTCGTCCATTTCGTCACTGAACGGCGGCCGGACGCCCGTCAGTTCGAGTCAGACTAGTAGTTTTGGTGCAACGGGTCCTGCGCATGAAACTGTGAAAGCTGGTATCAATGGCGGTAGTAGTAGTAGTAGTAGTAGTAATCATAATTTGTGTAATATTAATTCGCCCTCTACTACTGGTATTAGTAGTACTGCTGCTATTGCTAATGCTACTAGTATCATGAATAATTGTGATCAAAATGGAATTAGTGAAAGTACAACTAGTGCTCTGATTGATGATTCCGACAAAGTACGGACTGAATTGAATGATAATAATAGTTGCTCTGTTGGTAATGAGGCCAAAGCTGGTAAACCCAATATTGCTACTGCTGGTAGAACCAAGTCGACGGATAAGACACGACCACCTTCCTCAAATAGTCAACGAAAGTCGAGCAAAAAACAACAACAACAGCAACAACAGTTGGATAGCCAAACTGAATCGAGTCAACCTCAATTGGTCGATACGCTACTGGATCAAATCACCAGCACAACTAATCGAGCTAGCGCCGCGTCTCCGAAACTAGAAGTTCTAGATACCGCTGCGGCTAGTGGTGATACGGCCACAGCTAATCACAGTCATACTGCGAATGCCCTATCTACTTCTGCCTATGCGTCAAAGTAAGATTTGGTTTGGACTGTGTTTATGAATTCTGATTAATTTTTTTGATTGATTTTGGCGGCACATAATATTGTGTGACCGAGTTATGGATGTAAGACTTAGTTGTTAACTGTTATCTATTTTTGTAATATTATGTAAACTTTTGAATACAATTTCTTTTGCATAAATACCAATGTGTTTAGATTTCACTTTAGTTTGGCTTGCTTTCATTGGTTTTCATTGCCGTCTAAGTGTTGTTAATGAATAGCTTCTATTTCAGCACTCCATATTCCTCCCTTTTGGCCATCAGCAGCCCGGTCGGCGTGGGAACAGACAGTGTGGCGCCGCCCCCGGCAAAACTACTTCGTCTCCAGCACACTGACACTCCCACGCCCAGCAATAGTGCTCCAGCTGTGAGCTGAACCACGGTTTTGTGATATAAAGCAAAAATTATTGACAAAAAAATATTTAATTTTTGAAATTGTGTCGGTACAGTTTTTTCGGATATCGATTTATTTTAACTACTTCAGCTGCAGGAATTGTATTCGTTTGGGATTTTTCATTCATCTATGTGTCGAATCCCTTAAAGCCCCGGGTTATGCATTTCCTTTCTCCTTCTCCTTATCCTTCTCCTTACAGCAAGTATTCACAAAAATCACAGCACATGTTTTGTCTCAGGGTTTAGCAGTTTCTGGTCAGACTTTGATTAGATTATCTGAATTAACTCTATACACTCGTGTTGCAGGCGGCCCCAACAGTCCTGCCGAACTTGCCACCGCACGCCCCCACTCAGCCCGTGGTGATCGACCGGCGCAGCTTTCTTCCCGCCGAGGAGTACACCAAGAAGGCCAAGAAAATTAAGCATTCTGCCGATGTTTTGGTACGCATGATTTTTTTGGCTATTTTGTGCAGATAAGGCAAGCTTGTCCGTTTTTTGCCCAGAAGCATCATAGTTTTTGATTGAGCGGTCTGAAAAATTGAAAGACTGAGGCTTTGCTATGTCAACTAAACTGTTACACATTGTTCGTGAAAAATAATGTTAGTTTTTTTAAAATTTCCGGCCACAAAATTCATTAAATTGACATGAATATTAAATTCAGGGTCGAAATTTCAATGTAAAGAGAAGCTACCACGTTCATATTATTTTACTGAACTGTAAGCCAATGCGGTAGTCATAGGCGATGTTTGGTCTAATTTCGACAAATTTGTCATTTTGCTTTCTAGTTTACCAACTGCTCTGCAGAATAGCTTTGTGAAAAAATCTCATTTAGAAAAAAACTGTGAAATCGGAACTACCAGTTTGACTTTGGCTTTGTTTGCAGAACAATGACCGCACCCTGCGCGTGTTGCTCTACATGGAGTCGGTGGCCTACTACGTGCTGACTGCCTGCTCAATGGAGACGCAGCTGAATTCTGAGTCGTCCCGGCTCTTCTATATGGTCCGGGAGACTTTTGAGCTGCTCAGGTCTGTCTGGTGCAACTGGTAGACTGGTAGGCTGGCCAGTGTCAGGCGCGTGGGTTCGATTCCTGGGTCTGCTTATGGGCTTTTTGTAAATGAGGAGACAAACATGTTAACTAAAAAGTATTTACTTTTATGGTTGAATTGAAGCTGATGGATGAAAATAGTTGCCCATGGTTCCACAAAAATAGATCATTGATTCGAGGGCGGTACCGTTTATGCGGTTTCATAATTATGTATATTAATAATATTGTATATTTCTGTGTAGATGCTGCTAACTTTTTATCATTGGTTATGGCTTTTATAAACCAAATTATCCATTTGCTACGATAAATATTTATGTAAAAATACTCTAATTTTCAGTAGGCGTTCATAATAAGTTTTTAATAAACTGTTTTTAGGAACGTTGCTTCGAAGTATCACTCAGAAAGGCGTAATTCACCGCTCTCATCAAAAATATACACTCTTTGGTAGGCAAAGACGTGAAATTTTTGGTCAGAGCTGTAAACAAGTACATGTGATGCAGCCTGGACTATAAGCAGTCAGAGACTATTTTTACCCATTCCTTTACTTGACCGAACTAGTTAACTAAATAAGTCAGCTTCAGAATCCGCCTAGTCGAGACTTGGCGACAAGGCGCGTTGGATTTAGACACTTATGGTTAAGGTCAAGGGAACTGCCTTTACGTGTTTGAAACCCCTCATATTGCACTGACAGCTTCTCTTTGCATTGCTGGTTATAAGGGGATTTTTATGAATTCTTTTGTATTACACCAGTTTTCTAAAAAAGTTAGAAAGTGTATGCAAGTAACACGTAGAACGGTAGAAGTATCTGTGTCCAATTGAGAGACGTTTCCATTATTTGTGTACTGTAGAGTCACTCATTAATATAATACAGTTAATGTAATCCCTAATCCCGTTAATCCGAATTTGTGAACAGGCCTAATATAGACAGCGTATGTGCGCACAGTGGTCATAATATTGTGATGCATTAATTGTAGTGTTTATTGCATTTTTTCAGCCTGCGTACTCAATCCCTGCTCTGCTGCAAACTGTTTGCCATGCGTCAGTCTCAAGCTCTGAACAATTACAAAAACATTCAGGACTATCATAAAACCAGTCGGTCAGTAGACAGTGTCAATTTCACATTTTTGATTACTTTAGTATCAGTAGGTTGGTTTTAAGTAGCTTTTAATGTACTTGAAGTTGAAAAGTTTTACTTGAATGCATTGAGAAAAAAGATTGAATTGGAATTTTCCTGAGAGTGTTTGGAAAAATTTTAAATAATTAAGCTTGAATTTAACGGTTAAAACTTCACAAATCAGTTTGAGCTATCACTTAGTAAAAAAGCTTAGCTAAATTACTAGAGCGTTAATCAAAAGCTTGTCATCGAAAATCTAAATAATATAGTAAGAGTTTAGCGAAACTTCGTTTTAAAAGTTGCATATTATAAAAAAATTGGCCTTTAAAAGTTACATCACGACAATATGCCCAATAATTAAAATTTAAAAATTGTTTTGTTTCAGGGACCGCCAGGGTCCATCTCCGTTCCGCTGCTCGTCGGCGCCCATCGCGGTCAAGGAGAGCGCCCCCGCCTCCGGGTCCAGCATTCCCGGGGCGACCGGGGGGGTCACGACCAATGCCGGGGTGACCGCCGAGGGGGGCCAGACCAGCAACGGGGGGTCGTCTGGGACGGCAGGGGGCCCGACGGCACCGGGAGGCTCGCACACCGGCACCACCCCCTCGCCCACCCCCAGCCCCGCTAGTTCCACGGGCTCGGCCCACTCGCTGCCACCAGGCCAGGTGGCTATCCCGCAGTGCATGGAGAGCATGTACAAACAGCAGCTGTCTCATTTGCATAACCTCATGTGGGCCCACGCGTTTTGGCAACAGGCGGATCAAACACAAAGGCCGGATGATCATGGTAAGGCAGAGCTGTTTTGGAAATGAATAATGGGTGACTAACGACTAAGCATAAGCATAAGCATAATCGTGTGTGTACTTCGAAGTGGCTTGCGAACGATTAGTTAGGCTTACAGTAGATTAGGAAAGAACCAAGACAGCTTGGGCCGTTTCAAAAAACTGTAGGTCTTAGCTGTTGTAGGCCATGTTGTTGTATGGAATGCATAAAAAGATAGCGACTAGTGTGTTTGTATTCATTTTTTATTGAATTTTGTCATTATACTCTGATTACTGCTAGCTATTTACTTTGGACTTGTGAAGTAATGCAGTTACGTTGAATTTCTGTTGGCTTATGTGGCCTTGATAATAGAGCCTTCAGGTTATTTGCTTTTATCTGTTTGTTTTTTGTTTTTGTTTTTTATGCTATTTTTTGTTATTTTGTTGTAGCATTTTTCTCGCACCTCTACTCCTTGTGCGGCGGCCCGTTGACTATCACCACCACCCTGCTGGATCTGACCTCATACATTCTGACGGCCGTACAATGGCTCCAAGCCTTGCATCGGGACAATCGATAGTTTTTGATTGATTGATTAATTGATTTATTGATTTTTATAACAACACTCTTTTTACACTGTGCCAGGCATTACCACTGATACGCGTTTTATATTAAGCCACTATTAATGCTAATGTTGTTGTTTTTTTCGTTGCTGTGCGCTTTTATGATAATATGATTGTCTTTTACTGATGCTATGAAAGTTATAGCTTGTCTGTACTCTAGCTGTGGTCAGCATGTGTTCATGATTATTGCTGTCAGGAGTGAAATTCTGATTGTTTATGTACTCTTGATGGATTATTTGTTTGTACTCAGTCTGTTTGTATTCCATTGTTTCAGCATTTTCTGTTGATTTTGTGCTAACTTCAACTCTGTTTTGTGGGCCACTGCGCATGGTGACAATATATACTTTTTGCTAATAATTTATTATTATAATTACATTTCAAACTACTAATTTTATATAAAAACTTGAAGTTTTTATAAAAATACTGTTTACTCATTAAAAGTTTGTTTTTAAAATAAAAAAATTTATTTTGCATTCAATTGTTAGCATGTTAGCATTTTACGTTTTTTTCTATTTTTGTGTTTTTATGTTGTATTTCTTGTCTGTATTTATTTGACTCGTGCGGTTGCTGAACTCTGCCTTTATAGAAGTCCCGATTAATTGTATTATAACGTAACATATACTCTATAGAAAGTACTTGCTACATCATTTTCTGACTCGCTGGGCTCTTAAATTCTAGTTTTTTCATGTTTTTATTATCTTTATTGTGCTTTAGTTCAGTTTGTATGTTGCCATGGATACACAAGGGTCAGACAGAAATCGCGAGCTCAATTTGAAACCCATGGTTCTAAAATGCTGATTCAATCATTAGTTTAATTAGATCTTCTTATAAGTGGCGCAGTTTTATTTTGCATTCTGTAAATTTTGTTTGGCATGAAGTTTCATTAAGTAACGATATTTATTAATTTATCAAGAAATTTTAGTGTAACATTGAATCCAGTGTGTCTGTGGTGTCTAATTCGTCATTTTGTCTCCACTCACTTTCGTTGTACTAAGAGTACACAAGTCTCCACTGATTGTACTCTTGACTCCCCGTGATGTACTCTTCCTATTGCTTGTACAGGATTTCAGTATGTAAAGCATGTTATTCATATTTTGTACATTTTTTGGCGCTATTTCTCTTGTAATTTTTTTAGTGGCACCAACAGACATCAATGTCTAATGTCCATCCCCATTTTAAACTTTTTCTCGTTTTTTAAACAAGTGGTATAGTCTACAGAAAAAAACTGTACAACTATTTAAACCAATTTTTTGTAATGTTTTGATTGAAGCCGGTTTGTGTATGCTTGTTGTTAGAGCCCGGTTCATGCGTTGCTATAAGGATGTCCGGTTGATCGCAAGTAACTGTGCATTTTTTGACTTTTTTTAAATTGCTTAAAAAAAACTGCAAAAACATAGTATTTTTTGCTGTACGACCAGCTGGACTCTTAACTGGCATTCAAGTCATGTTTGATTTGGTTTGTTTTGCACCAGCCTTCCCAATTTGCTTAATCGCATTAAGCGGATTAGGTTAAATCCAGTAGATGCGTTAACATTAATAACTTTGAGATGTTATAATATTGAGTTTTAAATAACATATGTGCTGCTAAATGATATTGCGTTGATGCAGCTGGTCAATTTAATCCACTGGTTTAATCTGCCTAATGCGTTTAATCCGACGTATGGAAACAACTTAGATTGGTACAGCTCTTATTTACTCTGCATTTTGTGCCATGCTGACATGTGGCCTATGACACTATTATATTATGTACTCTTGGTACTATAATTATTTTGTACATAATAATATATAATCAACTTTTACTTGTAGTTTTTTTGTGGGGATTGATAAATCTTAATTTAATTACTGCTATAATACTGTTATTATTCTAATTATTATTAATGTTATTTGTATTTAAGTAACAACACTAGTTAGTTCTGTTGTGTTTTTTGTCTGGTATTATTTTAGATGCATGTAACTTTATTTTTTTCTGCTTATTTTATTGTGATTCCTGATTTGTGTTGGAGCAGTACCTCTTTATCAATTGTAGTATTTTCGGGTTCTAGTAGGAGTTCTTAGTTGTACAATTAACGTGCCCAAAAAAACCAATTCTTATGAACTCACTCTATATTTAGTCAGACCTTAGTACATATTACATTGAATCTAAAATAGTGATAGAATTTGCATTCCTAATTTTGAACGAATCAATATTTCATTCCGACATCATTTACATATTCATGGTTCAATGATTGCAGTTGCTAGTTTTCATGCTACCTTATTTTGGTGCAAGCCATTAATATTGTGCTGCGAATTTTTAGTTAATTAAGCTACTTTTTAGTAATCGTATTCTATATCTACATTTCCTATTGAGCATGATTTTGAACAAGTTTTTAATGCAAAAGCAATCTGAAATTTTCTATTTTAATTTAGAATTTGTGTGCTAAGTTTTTTGTTTTGCCTTTCTGATGGTGATCACTGATCTGTAGCTGTTTTTCCGTTTGCCATGATAGATTTTTCTGTGTTTTTTAATTTGGTGTTTTCTAGGTACCATTAGATTTTAGACTAATTGAAGATTTCAGGTCAGTTTCAAGTTTTTGGATATTTCGCTGAAGTTTTCCTTAATTTATTGAGCTTTATTTCTTAAATTTGTCAATGCATGCATGGCCGTAAAAAGTTTAAAAAAACTATAAAATATACTTTATGATAAAAATGTATTTCTGGATATTTGACTACCATAATGTAGATTTATGTTTAAATGTATATATCTATATTTATATTGCATATATTATTACTATTTTTCGCTTCGATATTTTTGTGCTTCTAGTAATTATTAATTAACAGCTTGTAGTTGGTAGCTTTATTAGGACTTGGGCTTGTGCTGGTTAACTGCTATATGTGGATATTTAATTAATTATTGAATAATGTGTTAACCACGAGGTGTCTTTCGTTTTGGGGCTAATTCACACTTCGTTAGGGCGTACGGACAAACAAAAAAAAAACAAGTAATGTTTTATGACACGTATCAACAGGTCCGTATTTCCTGCTGAAATGAGAACCGACCCAACTGATAATTGTAAAGCGAGTTGTGTATTATATTTTGTGTAAAGTAAGAACCTAATCCATATTAAGAGTACACAGTTTGCTGTATTTATGTACTCTTGGTTGTATATTATAAAGTTAAGTCTAGCTTCTGTGTGGTCCAAAAGTTAAGTACCATTTTAATGGTTTCCTGTGAAACTGTGTTTGTTATGCACCAAAAGATATTGTTTACACTGCAATGATATTCGCAAAGATAGCGTGGGGTCAGCATTTTGTAGAAAACTGTGCCATTTGGAAAAGGTTTTAAATTCAAAATAGTTTTGTTTGCAGTTTAATTTATCAAAATTTCTATGAGAATTAGCGAGTGTTGGGTACATAAGTTAGAAAAAGTTGGAATTGAAACTTTTGTGCAAATTGAAAGTTTTTTAGAACACTACTTCAAAATTAATGTAAAGAATGGATTTGTTGTGTGTTGGCCACAGCTTTGTGTGTTTGTTGTGCTATATTTTTGTGTCAGTGAATCGTATCATTGAACTTTGTCATCTACATCGTACATATTAATACTGCGAACTTCAGTTTTGGGAACATTAAAAGTTATGCAGAACGGCGTTTTTTAGCCTGCTGGGAAAATTTAGGCTGATGATCGGGTAAGGATTCCCATACGTTGGTATTCCCGTAGTTTGGTGGCTCATAGCTTCAGTGTCAAACGTATCACTAAGATCAAGAGTACACATGTCACTTTCCAATTATGCACTGGGGCTTGCGCCCAATGCGAAGCGCAAAGTAGCCCATTTATGTACGTTTTTGAGGGGGGACCCACTTCCTTATTTCAAGACCATGTGTGTATAGTGTGTAGGTACTCAACTGAAGGTGATGTACCTCCTCATTTCAAAACACTAAGAAAGGCCTTTGGGTGTACTCAACTCATGGAGGGACCCAATTTCAAGACCCGTACTCTCTACTTTGTAGTTTGTACCCACGTTAAGACGGAAGGTGCAGTCCTTACCAGCAAGGTGTGATTGCAATTAGGGGGGCTGAGCCGTTGTCACCTTAAATAGTGACCTGGTCAGGGTTAGATTTCTTGGCCCGCCGCTGTAAAATTTGGGTCGGCCCGCCCCTGAATGGCTATATTCTGCTGAGTGCCTATTAGAGATGAGCTTTACGGCCCTGAGGCCCGGCAGAAGTTTGAATCAGGGCCGGTGTCACGGTGTAAATTTTCCCCCCTGTGGATTTCCCCCCCGGAAAAATTACCCCGGTGCACCGGGGTAGATTTTCCGGGGGGAAAATTCACACCAACCATATAATTTAACTGTTTTTAACTTATTTTTTCAAAACTGGCGATTTTGACGATAAATTTATTTGTATTTATGTATTTTTGTTTATTTATTTTTATCAACATATAAATTTTTAGGCTGTGATAACTTTAGACTAGACAAAAGACAATGAATTTCGAAGCTATGGTAATAGCATAGTATATATCATACATAGATTATCTGGGCCCGTTATTTTCGAATCAAAATGTTCAATGTTGAAAATTAAGATTCATTGAAACATTGGCAAACGCTGAATTTAACACAGAACTACAGGATAATTAGTGGTCGTCGTTGAAATGTTTGCGCTTGAAAATTTTTTCAACGACAAATGCTTCAACCGGGCCCTGAACAGTGTTGTGTACCGATGAGGCAAGTGAAAGCCCGCACACACACATATGTAATTCTCTAAGCCCCCTCCACTCTCCAGTGGTCCAGTCCTAAGAGCATATTTCAGCAGGCTCAAAATGCGCTGCCCTAGTGCCCTGAAGGAAAGCTTAACATGCAAAAGTTTTCATTTTAGCATTATTTGTCGCGAAATTATTTGAAAACTAATGCATTTATAAGAAGGGCAAAAAAGGGTTTAATCAAGGTTTTTGGTCATCACATTTTTAAGGTAGCATTTATGAGTGATTGGCTTTGGCGAGTATTTGTACGACTATTTTGATCATAAATGAACAAAACTTGCTTGGAATCAATTTTTTTTCTTGATGTGCATATTGCGGTAAAAATTTCAAATTTCTTTGAACTATTTTGTTGTTGTCGAAAAATTTTCGATGCAATATAACAAAACCATTACGTCTGTTAAGTCTAAGTCCCTTCAGACTTAAGCCCATTTCACACGAAGGCACATTTGAAGGCACATCCCATGCAACATCCCATGGCACATCCCATGGCACATCGCATGGCACATCCCATGCAACAAGTCAGGGCACAAGTCAGGGCACATCACAGGGCACAAGTCAGGGCACATCGCATGGCACATCCCATGCAACGTTGCATGGGATGTGCCATGAAAAATTTACGTGTAAATTTTTCAGGGCACAAGCCAGGGCACACGATTGAATTTTGAGCGATTTGCAAGGCACATTCTCTGGCACAAACCGTGGCACAAACAGGAAAAACCTTTTTGAGTTTATAAAAATGCCATAATATTATATTTTTTAAAGTTTAGTTCAAACTTCTGATTTATATTTGATAATTTCTCTCTCATTACTGTGTTACTACTACTACTACCACTTTGTTAAAAATTGCCTGTACCTACTTAATGTAACTGAAATTTACGTACTAAAAGTATTTTACTAAAAAATATTTTGGACTAATTTACAAAAATAGGCCTTGCTAACATATAGTGAATGATAATTAGATAATCAAACCCGTTTTTGAGCTCTTAATTCTTTTCATGCAAGCACAGTTGTACATGGTGGGTCTGGGGGGGGGGAGCAAGCCCATCCCCCCTTCAAATTTGACCCATCGGGACAAGCCCGCCTTCTCGGTACAGAAAACAAGGTACCCGAAAACTCAAAAATTGCCCCATATCGCTGTGAAATGCTTCAAAAATGAGCGAAAAACTGCTAAAAGTAATGTTTCGTCGTGTGAAATGAATGTGCCCTGTGATGTGCCCTGTGATGTGCCCTGACTTGTGCCATGACTTGTTGCATGGGATGTGCCATGCGATGTGCCCTGACTTGTGCCATGCGATGTGCCCTATCTTGTGCCATGCGATGTGCCCTGACTTGTGCCACGGGATGTTGCATGGGATGTGCCATGGGATGTGCCATGCGACGTGCCATGCAACAATTTGTGCCCTCGTGTGAAATGGGCTTTAAATGCTTGCGCTTCCAATTTGAACTCGCAACGGATAACGAACGAATCTACCAGCGGTGAACTGATTTGTTTCAATGATTTCACTTTTGATTAAAACATTAAAATAAAACATTAATAGGTACATACATTGTACATACGGAAGGACGGGCATACGGACAAAGGTGCAATTCATACTTTGTTTGTTTGTCCGTATGCTTAAAATTTTATCAGGGTTGAGCTGAATTTAACTTTGCCGGACATAAGACAAATAAAACTGTGCCGTTTTTACTACGGATGAATTGAAGTACGAATACGGACGGGCATACGACTGAACGACCCAAAGTATGAATCGAACAGCGGTTTTGACATTCAGTATATGTGGACGTCCTTTCATCCGTCTGTCCCAATGTACGTACAAAAGTATGAATCGACCCTTAAAATCGCCAAATTGCCCCGAAGTTGCAGCGACACGTGCCGATTCCAGGCGACTTGGCCATAATAGCCAAATTCGCCATTACCGTGGTAGCCACGTCGATATGGTAATAAGCATCAATCCGTCGCAGCTATCGCTGTGGCCATCGCCACAGCCGCTGCCCGCTACACTGAACGAAAGTCGTCAAAATTTCCAAGTTTGAAAAAATGAGGTTCAAAATAGTCAAATTATATAATTGGTGTGAATTTTCCCCCCGTAAAATCTAACCCGGAGCAAATTTAAAATATTAAATAAATATACATAAAAATAAATAAATTTATCGCCAAAATCGCTAGTTTTGAAAAAATAAGTTCAAAATAGTCTAATTGTATGGTTGGTGTGAATTTTCCCCCCGGAAAATCTACCCCGGTGCAAATTTTCCGGGGGGAAAATTTACCCCGGGGTAATTTTTCCGGGGGGAAAATTTACGCCGCGGGAAAATTTACACCGTGACACCGGGCCGGCCGTGGAAATTTTGCATCAGGGCCGGGCCGGGCCGGCCTTGATTTCAACCCTGTCCTGACTGTTGTCAGAACCTAACACGTACGTATGTATGTACGCTAACGCACAGCCGGCGTAGCAGCCTGTCATGTGGTGTGTTCCTAGTGCGTGTCGCTGTCGCATCTTTTCCAATATTACTCTGTGTCTTAATATTTGTATGTAAGTTATACTACTTATCTTTTTTATAAAATTTTGTAGCTTTTTCTGTTTAACAGTTCTGTTAGATTTAGTCAAAAATGTAATACAAGGTTTAGTGTTAAATTTTACACAAGCTTCCCTCCCCCTTTGGTTTTTTTGGTCCGTCGGAAAAATTTTCTGATACTTCTCCAATTGACCAAATTGACCTAAAAATAAAAAAATTTCCCCCTGTTTTTTTGTGCCGTCCCCAGACTCCTGCAACTTTGTGGTTTAATGATCTTGCGTTTGTAATCTTAAGGCTCGATTCATACTTACAGCCGTATGTCCGTTCAGCCGACAAAATGACGAAATAATGACGTCACATGCGCTGGCTGACCCACTTCGCTAGGCTGTTAGTGACGTCATTCTGCAGGCTGAACGGACATACGGCTGTAAGTATGAATCGAGCCTAAGAGTTCAATTGTTAAAAAGTGCATTTTAACCCATTACAACAAATCGAAAAGGCATTCCCCCTGCCATTGAAAAGCCATTGAAATTTTTTTCTGGGTACGCCACTGGTAATATAGGTACTGTTTTTATTATGAACTTTTCACACAATATGCTATAGTCTGTAGGTATTCAGTAGCATAAGCCTTTAAGCAACACACTAAGTTCAACAACTGACAAGGGCAATCGAACTGTCAAGTAATGTAAATCAGGGTCGATCAGGGCCGGGCCGGGCGGGCCGACGTCGACGGCCAATCAGGGCCGGGCCGGGCCGAACAAAATTTCCATCAGGGCCGGGCCGGGCCGAAAAAGCCGGCCCTGAGCTCACCTCTTTAGTGCCTTTTACGTATGTGTAGGTAACTTCTTGTATCAAAGTACATGAGCCGATCTTTACGTTTACGGCCTACTCGTCGCGCCCGCGGGCATTATAAGACGACATTTGTTTTGCAAACGGCATGAGAGTATGATGAGAGAATGTTGTCACTGTGACACACAGTTGAATCACGTTCAAACCTCTGTGGGGTGAGATGCTCTGATTGTGGCAGCGAGCCATTTAGGTACAGCAGTCAGCCAGAAATTGATTTTAGTTGGAGCGGTGCCTCACAGATATGTAGAATAATGATACTCTCCTTATTCTAGCTAATCGACCGGAATGATGCTCCGACCGAAATAGCCCTTTTACCTACGCCTTGATTTCAGTGGGGCGGGTACACCCCCTCGAATCAAGACATGTCTTGATTTCTGGGGGCCCCTCGTTTCAGCACACTACGAACATGGATTCTACTGTGGTGAGCTGAGCTGGTAGTGCTAAAACGAGGGAAGTGCCTTCCCCCCTGAAATCAAAGAGAGTTACTGTTTAACTTTTAAACGAAAGTTTTACGGCCCAAGTGTAGTGTCCTACACTGTTAACTTTGTTGCAAATTTGCCAACTTGGCCAACTTAAATTGCCAACTTGGCCAACTTAAGTTGGCCAAATCAACTTGGCCAAGTTGGCCAACTCAACTTGGCCAACTTGGCCGACTTAAGTTGGCCAACTTGGCCAACTTGGCCAACTTGAACATCCGATACTTTGACTATTTGAAATGAAGTCTGGGCCCGATTTAGCGAAACATCAAAGTTCGTCGTTGAAAATGTTCGTCGTTGAAAAAGCAAATGTTCGTCGCTGAAAAACAAATGTTCGTCGTTGAAAAACAAATGTTCGTCGTTGAAAAACAAATGTTCGTCGTTGAAAGTTCGTCGTTGAGATTGTTCGTCGTTGAAAAATTTTTCAACGACGAGCTTTGGTTTTTTAGAACATTATTATGTTCTAAAAGACAAAAGCTCGTCGTTGAAAAAATTTTCAACGACGAACATTTCAACGGAGCTCAAGACATCCGTTGAAATGTTCGCCGTTAAATTTTTCAACGACGAACATTTGTTTTTCAACGACGAACATTTGTTTTTCAACGACGAACATTTGATTTTCAACGATGAACATTTGTTTTTTCAATGACGAGCATTTTCAACGACGAACATTTGCTTTTTCAACGACGAACATTTGTTTTTTTATCGACGAACATTTGTTTTTCAACGACGAACATTTGTTTTTTCAACGACGAGCATTTTCAACGACTAACATTTGCTTTTTCAACGACGAACATTTGTTTTTCAACGACGAACATTTGTTTTTCAACGACGAACATTTGTCTTATCTTTGTCTTATGTTCGTCGTTGAAAATGTTTCGATCAATCCAACATTTTCAACGACAAACATTTTCAACGATGAACATTTTGCTTCGATAAATCGGGCCGTGATCCTCTAGTTATTTTTTTCAAGTTAGTTAGTCAGTTAATGAAAATTAAAATTTAAAATGTAAACTTCGAGATTTGAACTTGTCTTTATTTCAAATAGTGAAAGTATCGGATGTTCAAGTTGGCCAAGTTGGCCAACTGAAGTTGGCCAAGTTAGCCATTTTTAAGTTGGCCAAGTTGGCCAAGTCAGCAGGCCAACTTGACCATTTCTAATAGCACAAGACCAGGACGGTGTGCCCCCGGATGTGCCCTCAAAATTTTTTAAAATAATTTTTAATGTCTTTTCAGATTCATGTATTTCTCATCATCCCACATTTAGGCAGAAAAGTTAACAATTCTTCGAAACAAAACTAACTATGTATATACATCAACTGATTAAGTTGGCCAAATTTGGCCATGTAGGACACTACACTTGGGCCAGTTCTACTTCAAGTGATACGTTTTTTCGTATCACTTAGACCTATACACATTAACGGTCACGGGGTAAATCATCCCCCCTAGAAAATCATCCGGGGGGATGAAATACCCCGGGGCAAATCATCCCCCCGGATAAAATACCCCGAAGCAAATCATCCCCCCGGATAAAATACCCCAAACATAACTTTAACCAGTGGAACAGTAAAGTGGTAAATCATCCCCCCTAATAAATCATCCCCCTTTACATATGTGACATAGAAATCATCCGTCTAGCTATCCCAAAGCAATTTTTCTGTATTAGATATGTTGGGCAACCGTGGGCGTGCAATTTTTCGTGTTTTAGTGCTTTCCCTTGTGCTTTAGTGCTTTCGAGGTTCATATGTACTTCCTGCTTTAGTGGTTTAGCATTAGCACACCAGTGCTCTAGCACTTGTGCTTTCTAGGTGCATATATACATCGTTGTGCTTTAGTGCACAAAAACGTGTCCTTTCGAGGTGCTTACTGCTTAGGAGTTAGGACTAGGGCTGAGCACGGTTACAAAATCACCATCCGTGTACACGGTTAGTTTCGAAGGCTAGTAACCGCGTGTACACGCTAACTAACGGTTACTCGGTTACTGCTATTATTCGCGTGTACTAACTAACTATTATTATTCGCGGATACTAACCGTGTAACCGGTTACACTTAGCGTGTAAACCGTTACACGGGTACTTAGCGTGTAAACGGTTACACGGATATAGCGTGTACACGCGAATAATAGCAGTAACCGAGTAACCGTTAGCGTGTACACGCGGTTAGTAGCCTTCGAAACTAACCGTGTACACGGATAGTGATTTTGTAATCGTGCTCAGCCCTAGTCCTAACTCCTAAGCAGAAAGCACCTCGAAAGGACACGTTTTTGTGCACTAAAGCACAACGATGTCTAGAAAGCACAAGTGCTAGAGCACTAGTGTGCTAATGCTAAAGCACTAAAGCAGGAAGTACCTACATACATATGAACCTCGAAAGCACTAAAGCACAAGGGAAAGCACTAAAACACGAAAAATTGCAAGCCCACGGTTGCCCAACATATCCAATGCACAAAAATTACTTTGGAATAGCTAGACAGAGGATTCCTTTGTCACATTTGTAAGGGGGGATGATTTGTTAAAGGGGATGATTTGCCCCGTGACTGTTCCACTGGTTAAAGTTACGTTTGGGGTATTTTATCCGGGGGGATGATTTGTCCCGGGGTATTTTATCCGGGGGGATGATTTGCCCAGGGGTATTTCATCCCCCGGATGATTTTCTAGGGGGGATGATTCACCCCGTGACAACGGCTAAGGTGTGTTAAGCAGAATCTACGCGCTGATTGGTGTTTACTTGTTTGAATCTCGTTAAGCCATTGGGCGGGCTAATTTTGACGCGCGCATCTGCAGTTATCTCAAAGACAGTTAATGGAGTTCCTCTTCTGCAAGAGTGAGACACAATATTATGCAATCTTTCTTATACATATATAACGTATAATACTAAACAAACAACAAACAGAAACAAATTCGTATTACTATCAAACAGTGAAACAAAGGAATACAATTTCAGACCGTAATGTATTGTAACAAGTTTCTGTAAAGCATGTCATTGGGATCGTGTTGGTGTCCAATGCGACGCGATGGTGACTGATCGAGTTCAGAGTCTTTTGCGGCGGGCTTTGCGACAGAACGAGTATCAGAAAGTTTACGGTTTCGCAAATACATCATCAGTCCTGCATTGACTTGCACGTAAAGACAGTTGATATAGCAAGCTGAGAATAAAATTAAATACAAAAAAGTCAAATTTAAAGTTTGGGATACCATATGAACAGCGATTATAGATTGGCTACTTCAAAATAGCCTGTAGAAAAGACACCAGTGGATTCAGAATCGTTCAATAAAGTTCGACTGTTCAACTCTGGAAAACAAAATAGCAAACGAGCGATCAGATTCAACGAGGAGAAGGGTGTCTGAGCTTCCTTCGTTGTGAACGTGTTTAAATACGTTTCTGGAACAATATTTAAGTTGTCGTAAACTTATGTGTATCTTGTCAAAAAAAGGTTGTCTTAAAAATCTCAAAATAGAATAAATTAGGTACGCATAAAAACTGATAAACACTCATAAAAGCGACTCAACACAACACTCATAAAATAATGGCCTTGCCTATTGTCTAAAAATTTTTTTGCTCAGCGTCTGCAGTTGATAGTACATATGATGATACCATTAACTTAATTTTATTCTCAATTAACTAAATTTTACTCTAGTCACAAAAATAATTATAATGCAATCCGTATTGAAAGTTACGAAGCTCAGTTGATAGAGTAATGTTTAATAGTAAAATTATAGAATAAAATATAAATTATTCTCGTACTGACGCAGTCACCCAGATACTATTTAATATTAATTTAATATACATTAATGTTATTCAATATACTTTTTAATATTAATTCCTTGTTTTGGTGTCATTTTCAGCCGGTATGTTATTGATTGACAATATTGACGATTGCATTTTTGCGACAGAATGTCATACAAAGCTGAAATCTTATTCTGAGCTAAGAGTATTAACTATTAACGTATATATGCCCACACTTTCATGTCAAGTTTTGTGCAGTTTACTCTAAGTAACTAGAAAAGTAGGTGGACATTCAGTTATTGTAATGACACTGAACGTAGGCTAAACTGGCAGTTGGTTTACGACCGTACAAGCTACGTAATTTACTTTCTGTGGAGGAAGGGATTTCTGTGAATAGACGTATATACAGTACCGCTCAGAATCAACGACCTACTGATGCCGGCTTCGGCATCAATTTTTGGGGCATCAAAGCCGGCATCAATTTCTTCTGACATCACTGATGCCGAACTCACTGAGGCCACGCAGGCATCAGTGACGTCAAATTATCGGTTAGCTGGGCAGCGTGGGAACTTTACTTGTGGCTAAGCCTACCCTATGGTTCTCACTTAGCTAGCTTTACTACCTCACTTAGCTAGCTTTACTACCTCACTTTACTACGGCTAAAATATGCATTTTGGCCGGCATTTCGCCTTGGCCAAGCGTGCTGCGTGTGTGTATGTTTGTTTGTCAGGCAGTCGTTGTCGGCTAGCAGTGACCTGCTGACCTTTCTACACTGACCACATTGAGAAAGGGGGGGGGGGGGGGGGGGGGGGGGGGAAGGGGTTTTCCACTAAAGGATTCTGGCTGTGTTCGTTCAAACTTGATTTATTTTGTTAGGTTTCCACTGTCGCATAACACAATTTAAATGTAAAATAATATCAAATTATTCAATAATCAATTCCACCAGGGTCCCCCCCAGCCCGCTACTATTTTAGGGTGCAGTTTTGATACATTTTGAAAGAAAACTGGAAACAAAGCTAGCGACACAGGACAAGTTAAAAGACTTAATTAACACATTGAGACAGTGGACTTTAGTTAATTTAGTTAACTTAGTTCTAAAATTGATTGAACTCACATTTTACACGAAGTTTACAATAGATAGCTTCATAAGTGCTAAGATAAAGTGATAATATACTAAAAATGATAAAATCAAGGTGACAAATTAAATGCATCTTATGTACCTATGATTCAACTTCTTATCATAAATGAAACAAACAAATTTTTCAACATTTTTAACAACATTTCAAGTTTTTAACAAATTAAAAAACTTGAACAATATTGGGAGTCAATTATTTTCTCCTCTGCTTTTCTCAATTTTATATGTTGCTCAGCTATCTTCTTCTTCTTCGAAAATTATCAAAACTGCACCCTAAAATAGTAGCGGGCTGGGGGGGACCCTGGTGGAATTGATTATTGAATAATTTGACTCCCATTTAAATTGTGTTATGCGACAGTGGAAACCTAACAAAATAAATCAAGTTTGAACGAACACAGCCAGAATCCTTTAGTGGAGAATACATTGTCCTTCGTGCCCCCGCCTGCATCCCTGTGTCTCAATGTGGTCAGTGTAGAAAGGTCAGCAGGTCACTGCTAGCCGACACCGACTGCCTGACAAACAAACATACACACACGCAGAACGCTTGGCCAAGGCGAAATGCCGGCCAAAATGCATATTTTAGCCGTAGTAAAGTGAGGTAGTAAAGCTAGCTAAGTGAGAACCATAGGGTAGGCTTAGCCACAAGTAAAGTTCCCACGCTGCCCAGCTAGCCGAACATTTGACGTCACTGATGCCTGCGTGGCCTCAGTGAGTTCGGCATCAGTGATGCCAGAAGAAATTGATGCCGGCTTCGATGCCCCAAAAATTGATGCCGAAGCCGGCATCAGTAGGTCGTTGATTCTGAGCGGTACTGTACGTACACAAATAAACCTTTAACCTATTTCACTCAGCAGATAATAAACAGCTTAGTTAGACAGTACAGTGCTGAAGCCCGGTTGACACGAAGCAATTTTCACGCATTTTTCAAGCAACTTGCAGATTCCGTGAAAATGAACATTGAGCAATTTTCACGCAATGAGCAAGCCATTTTCACGGAACTAGCGAGCACTTGTCACGAAAGTACCAATCAAAATTCAGTATTCGGATTGATCGCTCAAACTTGAAGCCTCAGATTTGAATTCTTCATCCTTTGTTTGATCTTCTCTGAGCGACTCATGCTATCTATATTAGAGTCCTAATTGAGTAACTGAGTTTTAGAGTAACTGATTATCTATTGCTTCCTACGCAATATGCAGTCACTCTTCAGTAACTCACTAGCCACTATCAATTCTTTTCTATGCATTCACGCCATGGCTCATTCCTTTACCGTATTAAACGGAATGAACTTAGGTATTTTAGTCCGAGGTTTAGGGTTGAAATATCATACTAAACCTACTAAACGAGTTAAAATAAATCAGCGGCCTAATTTTAGTCCGAACCCGTTCCTAAACTAATACAGGAATAAACGGATTTAACATGCGCGCATAACATTAGTGATTAGCATGCGTAGCTAAATAAGTCCGTTCAGTCCGACCAAAAATCAGCGCGCTAAAATTTAAGTCAGTTTAATCCGGAGGTTTGGAATGGCGTCCTAGCGTAATTTTTACGCGGCGGCCTCAGCCGCCGCGTATATACTATAATACAGAAGCTCAATTAGCAGGTATCTGCTTCTCCCTGTGTTACTTGCGTTGTAAATATCGGTAGGTCGTAAAAATGCATTGTTTGTGTGTGCGTGTGTGTTCAGTGTGTGTGTTAATCTTGGACCCAGCGCATAGTGTTGTAAATATGTCATGTGTACTGTAATAGTGTAATTCCGCTTGCATGTCAGTCAAGTACTGAAATGACGAAACCTGTCGCATCAACGCTTCCTAGATTGTTTATAAGCGCGTCGGTACCAGAACACTTCGAGGTCCACTTTCCACAGGCGTATGCAAACGTATGCAAACCGTACTTTGGCACTGTTTTTGACTCGCCTGTATTGAAATTGCTCATGCTGAGCGGTTTTTATTATGGAAAGGTTTTTAACTTAATTTTCACCGTAAATTATTGTCAAGATTCTGAAAGCAAGACGCAGCGTAACATGTTAAGAGTGTTGGCCTAAAAACTTTTGGTGCCGCGTTTTATATTCGAAGAATATCCTCGGCATTTTACCAAAGCATGTCGTAACGTCACATACATACGCAACGAACTCTATCGAACATTGGTTAAACTTTATCGAAAATTGGTTAAACTTTACTAGCAAGACGTGCTTGTTAAACCGTTTAGTCTGATTAAAATTAACCCTTTAATCCAGTAAAGAAACAGGCTCTCAGTCAGTAGGCTATATATGTACCTACATATGTACCTACCTACTCAGTCACCATCAATTCCTACACAGTCATCATTATCAGTTTACGCTGCCTACCCTACCCTAACTAAAATACCCAGCTTTCCTCTAACTAGTCTGAGTGACCTGTCTACAACCAGCAGAAATAGTGCTACTGACTGCTGAAGTATATGCATCCCGCTACTTGATCTAAACACACACGATGATCTAAGCACAACTCTGGTGTGTAAGTTTGCCAAAGCTACCAAGGCACATAGTGCTGGTTGTAGCCTGTCTACGTCTAGTTATATACATACCTTAACCACAAAATAGTTCCTTCTTTGAAAAAATAATAAAAACTAAAGCCAATTATATATATTTTTAATGCTCGATTTTATCATAATTTTCATCAACATGCGTTAGAATTGCCGATCATGTTAAATTAAGGGCCTGTGGCTGTGTTTGTCATCTGGGGTTGTTGACAATCCGTTCGGAAGCTTCCAACGAAAAGAACACTTAGAAAGGTCGGGAAGAATACTGCAAGGAAAATGTAATAGGCAGCTATCGGTCGTTCTTTGCGGCTTCTTCGTTGTTCTTTAGTCGGTTCGAGGCTGTTTGTATTAAGGCATTTCAGGGGACAAACGTTGTCCTTGGAAGCAAACACGCATCGCTTGCACCCGCTTTGTTTACAATGCGTGAAGGTCAAAAGTTCAGTCTGTTTACAAGTTGCATTTGAACTTTTGACACACTTAAATTTACAGACAACTTTTTGCGGCATCAGTTTGCAAGTTGAGCATCTTGATTCTGAGCATTCTTTGAAGTTATTAAAACGATTTAGTGGACAAATAAAGGCACTACTAGTTGTAAAAAACACAAAAATGAAAAACAGCATCCTCGGATAATTAGTCTGCTTTCATTAGCTGATGTGTTAGTTAGTAGATCAAAGAAAAATGTTGAAAGTAGATTCGTGAAACCTTGATTTTCCTAATTAAAGCATAACATGAATTTCTCATAATAGTAACCAAAACAACCTATTTTAGCAGTTGGAGAAATGACAACAATATATACTAATGAATAAAAAGGCTGTTCAATGGGCTATACCTAGGGATGGGTAGGCGTGGAACTTCGGTTTTTAAAGTTTTTAATTAACTAGTTGATCTGAAGTTAAAACACACCAAACTCGTCTATGAATTATATGCCGTTAACTTGAATTTAAAAACAAAGTACTGTAAATTAGTTCGCTGATTCAGAGCAATCGGGCCATAACTACAAATACAGGTTTCGAATTGTTTCTGCTGCAATAATGCTAACGAGAAAGGCATATTGGTTAACATTCTGAACAGTTAGAAAAATCATGAGGTTTGGAATGTTGAAAAAGCCTGACGATGCCCATGATGATTTACCCCGTGAGACTATTACAACAGGCGACCAAGTCCTGTAACAGCTTTTTAAACTAACCAGACCATGTAGTGAGTGAGTCAGCGACTAGACTAGACTGCATGATCAAAAACTTCAATAGGCCTCGACTCTCACATTTTGACATCTTGTAATCTACAGGACTTCCAGCCTAGTAGCTGCAAAACAATTGATCTGTCACCATCACGCTTCAACTAGCTCACAGTCATTTTAGAACCGTTTATTGAACCGGATAATAGTTTCCTTTATTTAAAGTTCAAGCCAACCTACGCAAGCAGACCATTATTAGATTTATTTCACTATTTAGCTACTCACAATTTGCAAAAATATCTACATGGTACAAGATACATTACAGCACAAGAAGGCACAAAAAACAAAACAAGATACCTAGAATAAATACACCGAGTCTCACATAAAATAGGTACATTTGATACTGTATTGATTATTTGTGGCCCGCTGCAGACTTCTACAAGTTCTACTATTATGTAGTAACAAGAGTACATAATAACTTTATTTAAATTAAAATATCCTTACTTTAAATTGACGTTATCTAAAAAAATTATCGAAAAGTTATTGATGTTGAGTTCACTAAACTTATATTAACGCCCCAGCCTTACTTTATCTGTAACTTTATAAAAAGCTTTGACTTTACTTCTCTACCTTAACTTAATGAAAATGGTTTAACTTTTTTGCCAATTGCCATACAGACTATACTACACTGGCAGTAACTGTTTGGCTTTTAGACAAAACGTTCTTTTAGAATGAAATAGAACAATGTAATGAGAACTTTTGTATGTGTATTATACTTAATATTCAGTTTGGACTGGGTTTAAGTTAAAACCCTAAACCCATGTTTCGTGAATCCCAACTTTTGATTGAAAACATCGCATTGGTATTTTTGCTACTGCGCCCGTAATGAAACAACTTTTGTTGAACATAGTTTTTTCAAGAAAAAAACGAGTAAAAACGAAAAACAGCTTTTCTAATTAGCAACAACTCACTCGTATAATTAGCAAATCACTGCTGTTTATAAAACGTAGAGCAATTAGTCGATATAAATGCGAGAAGTGCACAAACAAACTACGCAATACCGACATCAACGGTGGAACGCATAAAACCAGTCTAAGGAGTTCCATTTCGGTAACTTAGAACATCGTAACGACAAATTCTACACGTAATACATAGGTTAGAACGTTTCTCTTAGAATCCGTTTAGCAAGACTGAGCTAAGACTGCCTTTACGCATTCCACCGTAAATTGCTACCTATACAAGTAATATAGCAATCGAAATGATGGAAACAATGTCAGAAATGATATCTAGTCGTTCTTCTAGTATTTGCGTGGCCCAATCAAAATGCATTACATGGATTTATTAATAACACGTTCAGACTAACTAACTAAATGATCAAAAACTAATTAGTAATTACCATTAATTAGTAATTAGTAAACAAACAACATCTGCGTAAATTAATTTGTATTACGCCTCAATTATTATTATTATCCCACCCCCATATGAATCATAATTAAAAACAGTGCATATTAATTCGATAGCACACAAACATAAAGCAGATATTAATATACAATATTACAACCAATATGAAAACCTTGTAATATAAATAAATAAATATAGCACTTTAAATTAACATTTAGCGAATGTTAAATTGGAATCAAACAAGCTAGAACATATTTACAAAAGCTTTACATTTACAAAAAAGCATAGAAAATCAATGACCACACCGAACTAACAAACTTATTTTAATGCCATTTTTAAATCCCCCGAGCCCCGAGTCGCTTTTTTTACGCTTTTTCGTCAACAAAATTTACACACAAGCAAATTCCGTAATTGAAAACGACCTATTTTGTGCAAGAAATATTTCTACAGATGGCACAAAAAATACAAAAAACTTAATGACAAAATTGACTTTTTTCAAAAAACACATACTAAGGAAGAGTAAAAACATCGACACTGATGATTTACCACTTCATAGTTGCGTAATATTGTTGTAATCAACGAATCCTTAAGCCCGGTTCATACTCGTCCTTGTCCTTGTCCCTAAGCCATTTCAAAAACTTGGTTGATTAAATAAGTTAATATTTCGCAAGGAAGAAAGTTTGGGTCACATCCAGATCGTGTGCAAAAAATTAGTCAAAATTTGTCCTTTTTGTTAATTTTTCGCATCAGTTGACCAAAAATGTCCTTGTACCTGTCCCTCTGTTCTTAAGGACAAGTATAAACCGGGCTTAAGCCTTAAACCTAACAACAATTTCCACACACACTAAATCAGGGGCTTAAAGCTTCAGCGCCCATCGGCTTAATTTCCCTCAGTTCATTCTCTGAGCCCAGTTTGGGCAGTGGGTCCTTGCTAGTCCTCCTTTGTGTCCGGGGGGGCTGGGGGGGACTGGTGACCGTGGAAGTCTGTTGGGCCTCTCTGCCGATCTCCACTGGCCACAGGTCTGGACTATTGCCTGCGGACTGACCGTCCCCATTGTCGGGAGGGTTGCCCAGCGGGAGGCGCAGATTGCCACGCAGCACGTGCCAAAGCTGCAAACAACAGCACAGTCTGCCATTGTCCGTTTAGCCGGCAAAATTATGAAAACAGCAATCACGCCAGATAATGATAACATTTATTCCTGGTGTGATGGGTGTTTTCACTAAAGTCTGACAAAAAATAGTTGCACCAGTTGGGGAAACAAACATGTGATTTCGTTACGAAAAGGAGTAGATTTTGACTATCAAGAGTACAGCAAGTAGTCGCAGAAATCATGCCACTAAAACAAGTAGGTGGCGCATTTATTTTTTTTGTCAGACTTTAGTTTACCAGCTGAGCGGTGAACGGATAGACGGCTGTAAGTATGAATTGAGCCTTAATCAAGAATCATAAAAGTATAAACAAGCCCCCATCTTGCAAAGCAGGACAAGAGTACCCGGACAAGTTTGTGTATGCTGCACCGTATCCTAGTTTTAAGTTATTTTGAATATTTTTAAAGCACGAAATATTGAAATAACCACTAATTTGATTCTTAAAAAGACCTTAAAAATACAAGCTCCAAATCCCAACCCAGTCATGGGTCTAATGAAGTCTACGTGAGTACGCGAGTAAACCTAATAATATGAGTAGCTTACTAAACAATATTAAGTAATAACTATTTACTTGTTTAAGCTCTGCTACAGCACTAGAGATGTCTTCAAATTGTTGACCTTCTAAGGAATTCACGTGAGGTAATATCAAAGCTGAAAATAGAAAAAAATACAACCCCCAACTGACATGGACAAAATTTAAAACTTAAAGAAAACAAGAAAAACAACTTCACTAACAATCCATGCTAATCATCAGCGTTGCTTTTAATGAAGCTAAAAAATAAGCATAAACCGGCAGTGTCTAACATTCTCACGAATTTGAGCACTTACAGTCGGTATGCCCGTTAAGCCGACATGAAACTATAAAATGCTTGCCCTATCCAATAATAGCATACTTATTCCGTAATTTTCCAGGCTGATCGGACAAGTGTCTGCACTCTGCAAGCATGAATCGACTCAGATCGCATAAAAAGCACTGAATGTTTTGTAAGCAAATTAGTTATTTTGTTTTAGTCCTGGCCAGAGATGCACGGGGTGAATCGGCGAGGGGGGGTGCCCGACCCCTGGCGGAAGGGGGGGTGGTCCCTAGTTTTGGCCATTTTTCGGCGACAGCCGAAAATTTTTCGATTTTCAACTGATTTTTGGGGTACTTTGTTCGCCGCAGGCTAAAAGTTTTTGCAATTTTTCAGCTTTTTACGCATTTTTGGGACACTTTCTTGGCCATCAGAGGGGGGGGTGGGAGGTTGACGGGGGGGTGCCGGATGTCTGAGGGGGGGGGGGGGGCCGATCCCCCTCAGGGGGGGGGGGGTGGATACCCCCCCTACCCCGCCCCTATGTGCATCTATGGTCCTGGCTTGCAACGAATCGGTCCATTACCGGTGGAGGAAGCAATTTTCTCGGCCACAAACTGATTGACAGCTTCGATCTCGTTCACTCGGATCTGCAGACAACTGATTTGTTCCTTCAATAGCTCAACTTCCTGAAAAACAGTCAGAATCGTGTCAAAAAGCCAATCAATACACTAGTCGATTATATGAATCGTTTGAAAGGTCGGCCATCTTAATAGCTATGTAGATTCTACTTATAAAATATACACAGTTAAATTGTTGTTCAGTTTTGCAAAATACACAGCAACTAGCAAGGAAACTTTGAAATCCAGTTTGTGTGGTCAGTTAGCCACTGCTTGTAAACCCATTTCACACCATACAATATTTCACGCATGGTAAGCAATTTAATATAATATAGTCTGAAAAGGGCATTAAATTTAAGTTAAGTTACAATAAAGTTTAACGTTTAAACCTAAGACATCTAACAATACAAAACTGTTATGGCAGAGATAGGCACGACCAATAATAAGTAAGAGTGCTCATGTAGCCCTAAACAGTAATTAAGGTCATAAGCCGGCAAAATCAGAAAATAGTGAAAATACAGTTAGTTACAGTCCCATCTATTCCAGTTCCAGACAACTATAGTGAATAATGATGGAGAATTATATTCCGTCAGTTTTCCGTACTGCTACCGGCTGAACGGACACAACAACTTTAGTACGAAACATAACGGCGGAAAGGCATCTTCTTAGCTCGGTCTCGGTCTTGCTAAACACAGTCTAAGGGAAACATTCTACCCTATGTAAAGCTGTCTTTATGCATCCCACCGTAATATCTAGTTTAAGGCAATTATAGCTGACCAAACAGGCAACCACTGACTTCCATACTAGGCGACACAATTTGTTCTAGGGCCACAGCAGCGGCGGAATGGGCATTATTGGTGACTGCGACGTTTCGAAGACTAGTGGGCTTGGCCGGCTGTTGGATGGGTTTCGCCTGGCTTTTTGTCGCCGTCCGTCCAGAACGAGTTTCGGAAGCCGAGCGTTGGTGATCCATTATAGCTGTGGGGGAGACGCCAAAGTCCGCTGAAGCTTTAGCAGCCAAGTCTGCAAAAAACAGTGACAGGGATCTGGGTTTTTTCGTTTGCGAATTTTCACAATTTTGCGGAAAGCTTGAAAACTTTTTCGCAAAATTAGTTTCGTTTCGCAAAGACTTACTTTCGTGATTTAATGCAGTAGACTTTACATTAGAATGCTTCATGAACTATTATTCCACCTATCACTTTATCGGTCCCAAGAGAAAATTATAACAAATATTGAACGTAAGGATGTACTGGAACTTTATGAAGTGACATAAGAACTTTTGAAAATGTTCACACTTTCAGTCCATGCTTAGCCGTAAATATTGATATTACTCAAACGTGACCAAGTTTGGACCTAAAAATGATAAAATTTTAAAATGTTTGTCACCTCTAACCCTTATCATAGTACGGCTTTGTGTTACATGCAGTCATTGTGAATTAAGGAACAAAATGTTTAACGCATAAACCTTACGAGTTCAGCAGTTTACCTCTGTCAAAATTTTTAAGCCATTTTGTGAAATGGTCTGGAAATTTTTTACAATCGTCAATTATTTTACGCAATTGGCAACTATTTGCGAAAAAAATCTCAAGACTAGGAGCTGTGCAATAGGGTCAATAATACTCGCTTCATACTTGCAGCTGGAAGTCCGTTCAGCCCGGCAAAACAAAGAAAGAATCACTCCTGAAACTAATCCTATTAGCTGCATATTTGTGATTTTTTGACGTCTTACCGGCTAAATAGACACAGCTAGAACTATGAATGGAGCGTTATGTATGAGTGAAGCTTACATTATATTTCAACAAAATAATGCAAGTCTAAAATAACGAAATTCGTAATGTAATTTTGATTCATTATAGAATTGCATAACTTGCGGCCTAAGATGGCGTTTAGTAAAGCTGAGGCTTGGGATAATTCAAAAATTATGCGTTAAATCTATAGAAATCTGGTTTTTGTTACTATTAAAAACAGTCCAATTCCGGCTTCCATTCACAAGTCAGAAAATACTATAAATACAAAAGAGTCTAAAAAGCTAAGCCAGGGAAACAGACAATTTTTGGCTTGAATAAAGGATATCATATTATAACGTTTGTGCTGAAATGTCAGTGTTTCACAAGCATTAAGTGAATTTCGAATATTTGGTTGTGAATTTCCAGAGGTACACCGGCTTCAATATTAGACTCAAGACTGGCATACGCAAAACCCCATTAGGCGCGATTCACAAGTCAAATTGTGTTCTGTTTAAAAGTAGTTTATGTCATACGCATAGACATTTTTTAATATGTTCTACGCTGACAAAAAATAACATATCTGAATGAATTAATATTCCTAATCCTAATCGTATTCAACGGAATCGACTCAGTTATTAAAGTCTAAGAGTGGCATATGGGATTAAGGTGGTAGTGTCGCCAAAGCAGTTTTGCTCATAGGTTGCAAAAAGAGAGCTTTTTGCTTTGAAATTGTACGTTCACTGAGAAACTAGTGAAATGCAATATATGGTGTCAAATAAATACTGGCAGACACTAGACTACCAATATCTACCAATATTTTGAACCAAACACCATTTGTGAGCCAGACATCACACAATAGAGACATAAAAGTTCAAAAAATCAAGCCAGATATCAGTTTGGCCAGCTTGTGAAGTACTAGAACATGTAATGTTTTGCCGCACAATTTTTGCCACAAATAAGAAAAATGAAAAATGAAGGTTCTTTTTTCTTTTGATTTTAAAATAAGTGTCTAAATTTTTCACAATTTATCATTATTGCTGAGAGTACTTCACAGTTTACGCACAGTTTCCCAGTTCAAACAGGTATTACACCGCAACCACTCAAGCGATTTGCACTAAATTTTGTGTGCATAAACTAGAGCATATGCGCTTTTAGTCTGTGTAAAGAATTTAAACAAAAAGTTTTTAAATTGTGACGAAAATATTGAATGTGAATAGGCTTTCAAAACGTCATTTTTCTGACTTTGCGACTTAACTGCTAACTGTATGCTGCATCAATTTTGCTGAAACTTGGCAAGAATATTTACCTTTGAAACATATTTTTAGAATATATAAAGAACAATGACCTATCTTTCACTGAAAAAGTTTTATAGTTGCGCAAAATCGACTGCTTTCGCGACACTACCCCCTTAAACGAACTTAACGAGCTCTGAAAATGAGCGAACACTGAATACGTAATGTGTTAGCCAATAATTTGTAGCTATTACAGCTCTGTGTGATTATGTATGATTGCCCGATGAAAAAATGTCACATTCCGGATTTCGTGTAGACGTAGCAAAATATCTTATACTCATTCCCTGAATGATATATATAATAATAATAATATAATGATATATATATATATATATATATATATATATATATATGTAGATGTAACAATATATATATATATATATATATATATATATATATATATATATATATATATATATATATATATATATATATATATATATATATATATATATATATATACAATAGTAGCGATTTAATATAATCACAAATTAAAGAAACTAGTATGCATTATTATAATAATATATTTAGCTTTATTAATGTTATGAGGGGGATGTGTGTGGGGAGGATGAGAACTTACCACTAACCAGAATTTCAGGTGAAGACATTGACACCAGCTGTTTTTTAACCAACTAAATCGCACTGGACTTCGTTTTTAACTTAACACATAATGGGTCTAAAATTTGGGGTTCCTATGGTCAAATTTTGAGGAGGATCCACTTGATCAATCAAAAATACGCGATTTTGCAAAACTTTTAAAAAATGGCATTTTACCCAGTTTTACTCACATTTTCGAAACACTCCCGCCCGGCCTTTGGGGAAGGCCCTGCATCCCCCTATCCCCATGCAGGTATGCTTGAGGGGGGGGGCTACCTGTATAAGTGAAAATTTTAGGTTCTCTAATTCGCTTCAAAATTGCACACAATGTAGCACCAAGGAAGGCGCATCGCAGATGTAACAAACTAGAACCAATGCTTTTGCTAATTTTTCACTAGGGGTTCCCAAAAATTCAATTTTACGTGTAAATCATAGGCGCAAAAAAGTTTTTTGTGGTTGGAAAGCGTCCCTTTACTCGAAATCGTTGTTAACACTGACGAAGCTGATTTTTACATGATTCGATAGCCTAACGTCATATCTCAACCTCTATGAGCCATTTTTTTAAATTTTTGCCATGGCCTGAGGCCCTGAGCAATAACGCCCAATGTAAAATCACTCGAACTTGGCGGGCCCAAAAAACTGCCATTTTTTCACAATTTGCCCTCGATTTTAGATTTGAAATTGAAAATACATACCAAAAATCCTGATCATACGATTTTGCGCTTATCTGTGGGCTACTACTATGCCAAGTTTCAGCCTGATTGGCTTGATGTGGCTCAGGCTAGAGCTGTCCAAGTAAGGGCTAGTTTTAGGCTTTTTGGCGTATTTTTTCCCATGTAAATACACTGGCAAACGCACTGAATCAAAAGTGCACCTTCAAGCTTAATCGTTCTTATCTGAGGTATAGATGCCTTGGGGGAGGAACATATTATATGAAAATAAGCAAAATTGGAGAACTTTTATTTTTGACCTGTGTAGCCCCCCCCCTTGCGGCTATTCGATGGTTTACCTACACACATTGGCTAAGAAGGGGAGGATGCACTTTGTGTATGCCTCATAGGTTGTTTTTTATACTTCAATTAATACTTACCAGTCCCCAGACCCCAGTCGAAATTCAAATCTGAATTAAATCGTCTCTAGTGAGACCCATGACTTTGAATACTAATAAACTTTCTTGTCAATATAACATTACGCTATACTTTCAGAGAATAGCACGCAAGTCAAATAAAAAATAACTTTTATGTTTATCTAATTAGTAACAAATGAGGGCTCAAAGTATGCTATTTCTGTCAATTCACAGGCTTCTGTCAATAGTAATTAAAAATCCAGCGTAAATAATCAACGGCGTTTTTTGACAAATAACCACCCGCTGACTTCACTCATTTCCTGGTTTGTAGAAAATTAATCAAGCTCAAATTGGGAGAAATAAAACAAACTATTTTAGTCTTGAACAACTTAAAAAATAAACATTATTTTGGCGAATTATCAAAACCTATTTTGCTACAAGCGAGACAGTGAATAACAATAAAGATATGACTTTTCCAGAGATTTCACCGCAATGACTAAATGGGTACACGTAGTACTGTCTAACTGTCAAAAAATACTGTTTTCGGTGCTTTTCAGTAGGTCGTGGACAATTTTGCGTTATATACTAAAACTAAATTACCCATTGTCACTATATACAGTAAATACAGCTAGGTATTGCCAACGTGGAACAAAACGCAGTTTCACACATAAAAAATACTGTTTAAAAAGTGAATATGGTGCCGCCTCATCAAGAGCAAAATAGTTGACAAAAACTGTAGTATTTTAAACCGCAAAACTGTAAATATATAAATGGAAGTTTTTTCCATACCAATTTTCTGGAATGTTTCGCCAAGAATCTTTGAGCTGGTCTCCAATTTTTTTAGCATCGCATCGCCAGAGGGAAGATTTATCGCTGTCGAAAAGCCAGAGCGTGACCTAAACAAAAACAGCATTGGATAGAAAAAAACCACCTGCTGCTCACGCTAAGCAGGGAACCTCCTGTACAGATGAATTGTGGACTGTATCCTTACGGCTGAGTTCAGATTTTGAAACAGAAACTTATGGCTGCCCCCTCCATATGTTTGTAAGGAAGCAAAAGAAAAATAGTGGCTCACGAAGAAAAACATGGCGAAAAAGTGAAAAAGTTTCTCCGCACCCCACCCCCCACAATTTGCTACCTACCTGCCCATGTAAAAGCAACAAAAGTTTGATAGAATGTAAAAACAGCAAAAGTTTGATAAAATTTATGCTTAAAAGAGCAAATTTTATAAAAAATTTGCTTGCTCTTGCACCGTGGCTCCAATTTTGCTTGCCCTTGTGCCAAAAGCAAAAAAAATTAGCTGTCACAACAGGCCAGCTACGTTAAAGATAAGCTCCTGGCCTAAAAGATATATTATACTGCTATAAAGGCCAGATTCACACTGGCACTTGCACAAGCACAAGCACAGGCACAAGCACAAGCACATGCGCAAGCACAACGCGTAGACGTTCACACTGGAACTTGCACAAGCACAAGCCCAGCCAATCAAATTGAAGCCCGCCAATGTAACGTCTTTTCTGCTCAGAAGTTTCATTTTTGTTCTGAAATTTTTGGGTAAAGTTTCAAAACTTTCTCGTATTAATTTACGAAAGAAGGAAAACAAACTGAAAATAAGGTAAAAATAATCCTAAAATGCGATTCGAATTTAAAGATTAAACGAAACTAAAATTAAAAGAAAGAGAAAGAAAATGAACGCAATGCATTCCTCAGTTAATATAAGATCCATTTAGACAAGGGTTCCCCCCTAAAACCGTCCCTTTTCGTTTACTTTTGCGCCATTTATGCCTACACCCAATCCAAAACTAACTGCTGCAAAATCTCCACGCTGATTGGCTGTGCTTGTGCAAATTAAAGATAAAATTGTTGAACAAGCGTTGTGCTTGTGCAGAATTTGCTGCAGTCTGAACCGGCTGTGCTTGTGCTTGTGCCTGTGAACCGGCTGTGCTTGTGCTTGTGCCTGTGCAAGTGCCAGTGTGAACCCGGCCTAATATTATACATTTTTGCCTGCCTCTGGGGCGAGCGTGCACTGGCCATGGTGTGCTTGCTGAGGACGTTGGGATGCGGCCGGCCTTGGATGGTGATCTGGCTGTAGTTCTGTGGCTGGGACCCCCGAGTGATTGTTGGCCTGGCATATTTCTGAACAAAAAAAACATAGACCACTAACTAAACCACATAAAAAAGTCTAAAATAATGAAGTAAAAAAGGGTTGCATAAAAATCCATGTACACTAACTAAGACAAGAAATCCAGATGGTTGTATCAATCAATATAATACTACTTTTCCGTAATAACAATTAATAATCAAGTCAATTCGATTAGTAGTTATATGAATAGAGTACATTAGAGTGCCTCACTCTTACAGAAGGGTGAACCACTATTATGTACTCTCGATTATAGCATGTTTCACATGCTGTTAACTTTATAGTTTAGTCTGGTCTGCAGACACTCGACTTATTTATCGTTAGCTACAATATAGACTGGTCATAGTCCAACTAATACTACACAATACTCTTCTGATGACATAATATGCTCTTGTCGTCTAAACCGCAAAAGGCGTGCTCTTGACGCTCACAAGCTTACATGCGGCTGTCTGGAATGCAGAGCCAGTTTCAGTAGCGTTTGCACATCGGCCACCGGGGGATAGCGCATCAGGTAATGCAGACAGCCAGTGTAGTCACAACCAAGCACTGAAAATAACAAGCAGCAATTTCATGCAAAATTTATGGAATTCTTATCCATGGCCACGACCAGCCTTGCTGTCTGCACCCGTTGCAGTAGTTTTTAATGTAAAGTATAGTAGGTAAAATCTACATTACTTGGAAGAAATTGCTTCAAAGGAAGTTAAACCTGTCGCTACCCACCTACATATTTTCAACATCCTGAAAGGTTATGTGTAGGGATGGAAGTCTCGGTTTTTTTTCCGAGACCGAGACCGAGACCGAGACCACGAAACCGAGACTACCGAGACCGAGACCAAATTCCGAGACCGCCAAAACCGAGACTTTGGGTCATTTTTTTACCTATTGATTTGGTGACTGTTTACAAGTTTTTAGGTAAAATTACAACATGGTCAGACACCTTATGTATATATAACTAACAGCTACATCGCGGCCATTTTAGTTACATTCCTGGTTCTTTTCTCCTATTGTGTGAGTGTGGGACCATGTCTTCTTAAAAACTGTGAAATTTTGAGGTCTGTCCCAAAGCAGACGCAATTTATCCTTGTTCCCGCCAGAAAATAGCAATTTTTGACACTGTTTGGCCGAATTTAGTTAAAAATAGCTCCGATTGTATTGGATTTGCCAATGTTCTACTAAAATACACCCAAGATAGAAAGGTTTTTTGGCTCAAAAATTAGACATGCGCGCCGTAACGCTCTTTCATTCTTTGTCTCCGGCGTGACACCCCTGTGAGTGGGGGCCCTTAAATCCCCTGGGACTAAATTTTAGTTGGGAACGTGGGAGTAGTCTTCCCTTCTCATCTACCGAATGTCCAAACTACATGTGTCACCGCATAGTTTTGAGTAGTAGTAGTAGTTTAGTTGAACTTTCACAGATTTTTTTGCTTTTTTTTGCTAAACTCAAACTAATTGGAAATTACATTTATGTATGTGAAGCCACCGCCACCAATTGGCATAAAAAAGTTGACCAGCCAAACACTAATACTAAAGAATAAAATATAATAATCACACAGACAGATTTGAAAGCTAACATGAAATAAAAAACCTAATCATAAACATACATTTTTGTGTCTGTACTGTGTCTACTGAAAAACTAAACAACCACGGTAAAGTTGTTTTCGGAAAAATATTGACAGAATCTCACTGTTTGGTGTGAAATTTTTGTGAAATAAAAAATTCCGAAAAAAATTTCCTGTCAAAAATATAAACCAAAGGGGGGACCACAGGAAAATTTTTCACAGATTTGCAAAACCGAGACCGGATGCAAACCGAGACTTTTCGACTACCGAGACCGAGACCGAGACCGAGACCGGGCTAGTCTCGGGTTTTGACCGAGACCGAGACCGAGACCGAGACTTCCATCCCTAGTTATGTGGCATTGGGTTAAATTTATGCTTGCAGCCGTGTGTCCGTTCGGCCGACAAAAAGCTTAATTGTTCTTATGTATCAGAGGTACATAGAGGTGCGGGGGAGTAACATATATTGTGAAAATAAGCAAAATTGGAGAACTTTTATTTTTGACCTGGGTAGCCCCCCTTAGCGAAAGTGCTCACAGTTCACACAGCTTAAGTTTTTACTTAAGGGGGTAATGTCGTTTTCGTGGTTTTTGACATTTCAGTGTAATTTTTGCGCCCACAGAACTCAAGCTAAAAACGGACTACGGCTTCGAAACTTTAACCACATTATCTTTAGGAAAATATCCCCACCCGTTTTTTTCCTTTTCTAAAAATAGTTTGTAGAGTCGGTGTTATGGGCTTTTAAAAATTTTAGAGAAAAGTCAAATTACGTGATTTTTGCACAAAAATGTCATTTTCTCAACGTAGAAACGACTTATCAACTATATCAAAAAACGGGTGGGGATATTATGTCAGTGCATAACTGCAAAAAGTTTAGTAGTTGTTGGCTGATCTTGAGTTTCATAACTGTTGCGCAAAAATTAGTCAAAAAAACCGCTGATGGGGTGTATTCAAATTGATTGCAGCAGTAAAATTGCAAAAGATAATCTGCTTTTAAATATAGGTTTTTTAAAGCTAGGTGTAAAAAAATGTAAAAAAGACCGCTCTAGTTTTTGTTGAGGTTAAGTGCAGTTATGGTAGTTTAAAAAAACACCTAAAAACGCAGTTACCCCCTTAAGGCAAGTCGCTTTCGATTGGCTTGCGTGGTGAAGTTGCAGTTCAAAATGCAAATCTAACCAATCAAAGTGAAGCTCAATAAGCGGAGCTTCTGTTAGAACATTTTAGTTTCGATTTAGTTGAATCTCAGCTAAACTCCAGTTTTCAACTAAAACTTAAGCTCCAACTGCGCTAATCTTCACTGGTGCAGCGGACATAAACCGATTTAAGGAATTTAAGCCAGAACTAAATCGGTTTAAGCTAATCGTTAGTTAATCCGATTTGGTGCAGTCCACCGTTAAGTACCAGCTTATATACCTATACAATACTTCTGAATCGACGAGTTTCTTCTCAGTGAGACGCTTTAATTATCTTAGCCAGATTAAAAATACAGTATTGAAACAACTAAAAAATATCTGCAAAATATAAAACATCAGTTACTAATAAATTATAAAAAAACACATACAGAGATCTCGTATAAATATCAGCATAGCCACAAATATATGATCCACTAAAAGAAATGCCGGTCCGTCAGCAAAAATGGCGTCCCAAACTAAGTGTAAATCTTGGATAGGAAATTCGCGACCAAACAGAAGCCGAAGCCAGCGACTGAAAACAGTGAAGAGGCTATGAACACATAATACTAATAATATACTTAAGTAGTTTACCGCCATTTAAGTGGTAGTTCCATAATCGCAGTGACCCGTTTATCAGACAGATCTATACACGATGAGTAAAGCGACTATGATTTTCTTAAACTACACCAAAAACACTCAGAGCATATTTTATTTGGTGTAAAATACCATGGTTAAGACTAGCTACCGCGTTGGCTTACTGAACTGTAAGCCAATGAAGCAGTCAGTCTTTACGTGGGATTTTATCAGTGATTAAAACGTGATAGTAGACAGTTTTGAGTCTTGTTTCGAAAAATTGTAGCCATTTATTCCTGCTTTCTGAAAAAGAGCTTTGAAAATTGCCTCATGTAAAAAAAACTGCCACCTTAATTAATTATATATTAAATAATTACAAGCCTCACATAAAGTCGGGACAAGAAGTGTCAATATTTTGGCACCGCCCCAAAGACTTGAAATCAAATTTAAAATAAAGAAAACTGATTGATGTTCAGCGTGAAAAATTAAAACTATTAAAGCCATACAGCTTATTAGAGAATGTTCAGAGATTATTCTTCAACAAGTTCAAAAGTATAATATTCATTTGATGCACCAAATCACGTATCACCAGTCCAATCAAAGACTACTCTTATTTTTTTTTAAATATTCCATCCTTACTTACATTCCGTATATTTGCGGCGCTATTTCTAGATTCTCTAAATGTTTGTACAAGGGGAAATCGGCCTGTTTCAGTAGCGTGTCGCCAATCCAGTTTAATTTGCGCACCAGCGCGCTGGTAGGGCCTGTGTCTTGGGCGCGACTGAAGGGTTCCAAATCGGAAGGCTGAAGAGCACAATAAAATAATTAATCAATTAATAATAATTTATTAAGTTATCTGCGTTATCACCGTCAAAGTTACAGGAATACAGGATAGTTCGGAAACTACACAAAACTGACGAAACGTCCAAGAAAACTAACGGCTATCGCAGCAGCGAGCTTTACACAACTTAAGATTGGTTTTTTGCACAGAGTGTTGGCTTAGGTCCATGCAATGAAAATATAAGTAAAAACAAATTCTGCTAATAATTTAAGCAAGAAAATATTATTCAGAGCTAACTAATATATTAATTTGGTTGACTAAAGTCTGTCCAGAAACAGCTCAACCCTGAGACAAAATGGTCATAATTTTTGTGACGACCCGCCGTACTCTTAATGCTTGCAGTTTGTTCTTTTCGTAATAAAATCGCGTGTTTCTTTTTGTCTCACGTCCAACATTTTTAGTTAGACTTTATTTAATTCCATGTTAATCGGTACTAAAAGTTATTAAGCTAGTCAGTAGTACTAGTGCTGGACGCTTACGTCTTGGGGCTGTTTGGGGGAAGCTTCGGGGCAGTAGTACCAGGGCTGGATTATGCGCATTATCTGAGAAAACATCAGGCTGAAAAATCACAAAAAATCTGCAGGTAGTCAAGATGGCAATAATTATATTCAGTAGGTTGAATTTCTTGTCAAATTAGCAACGTTCACTCTTTTTTTGACAAGATTAAATAATAAAAATGTATAGTCAAAAAGATTGACTATCATGCATAATTTATAAATTTTTAATAATCACACATAAAAAAGATAACAAAAGTTTGACAAGGGTAGATAAAACCTACACGAAAAGAAAAATTAAGGAAAAACTAAAGCTTTCAATATATTAATTTTGTCTAAACAGAAATGCACGGGAGCAATCGGCTAGGGAACGAATGCGCTACCCTCGGCGGAAGAAGGTAGTCTTCGTTTTGATTTTTCCCATAGACGCAATGTTTAATGTAAAAAAGTAGCTCATAATTTGAACAGTTACAGTCACACTTTGGTTGTGTTGGGTGATTTTCACCAAAAAAAACGACCCAAACTGACAAAAGAGTTTCAACTTTCAAAAATCTAATAAAATCTCATACATTTCGGCCCAAGTCAACCTCAGCTACATTTTTGTGAACCTGAATTCAAGACATTAACTTACAATGCATCGTGTTCTAGAAAATTACAATCTGTTACTTCTCGAAGGATTCGCCTGTAAAAAAGGGTGAAACATAAGAATGGCAGATTTCGAAAAGTTTCAGTTTACAAGATCAAATAATGTTAATTTGCACCATTAAAATCATCATCGTGGTTTTGAAAATTGAAATCAAATTATCAATTAAGCATTTCAAATCGTACTGAATCAAGCTAAGAGCGAATTACTATTTTTAAGGCATAAAAGACTAAACAAAATACAAAAATAAAAACGTGTAATCCATTTTCATTATTAGCAAAATACATTAGTCTATAAAACACAATGATCCACATTTACGAGTCTACAGAAATACAAGCCGTGCTATTTAACATTGATTTATCTGCTCTTGAATGAAATTAATGAAATAAAACGTACATAGGTGTTGCATCCGTTGAACTGAAAAAAAACAATAAAAATATGACATTCAGCATTTCGTTTTTACATTTCTGTACCAAGAGTACATAATAGTGTCTCACTCCTTATAGAGTCCTATAAAGAGTGAGACACTATTATGTACTCTTGTCTGTACTAAAATCCATACCTTTGACTCGCTAGAAATGAATAAATCTTGATAAATTAAGACCATTCATACAGCAATGATTACTATTTCGTGCTCCAGGGCCCGGTTTCATAAACAATGCATTGCGATTCATTAGTAACACTGGTGCAACATCGAAAATCGAGTATAACTTTGCCTTTACACAATATTTCTGCTAAAAATTTTCATGACAGATAGCCAATATTATGTTACACCACATGTGGTTCAAATCTCACAATAGTCAAGTTATTCAGTGGAAACTATAGCTAACTTGAAGTCATTCATTAGTTGCAAATATTAGTGCATTTTTTAAAACCACTAATTTGGGACTAATGAATGACTTTGACTTAACTAGACTTTTGTCTGCATCAAGCAAACGTGACAAAAGTTTACACACACATTATCTAACATATTGGCTTGTATCAGTGTCACTAAAGGCCTATTCACACGAGGGCGCATTTTGCTCCATGGCGTGCTCCATGGCGTACGCCATGGCGCATGAGCGGACGCATGAGCGGCCGCACGAGAGGGCGCATGAGCGGGCGCACACGCACACTCGCATACTGCATTGTGTGAAATAATGCAGCAGGCAGTGTGAAAATAGAATGCGCCCGCTCATGCGCCCGCTCATGCGCCATGGCGTACGCCCTGCAATGCGCCAGCTCATGCGCCCTCGTGTGAATAGGTTTTTATGAATCGCAACTGATCTTTTATGAAACCGGGCCCAAACTGGTTTTCAATACTGTGTTTCTCTTACTCAAACACAGTGTTTATGTCTACGTATTTATCATTTGAAGACAGTAATATTTGTCATAATATCGGCTCATCACGAAAAAAGTTACAAAATATCAACTCAATCCAATCAACCAATACCGTACCTGTCGGCTACAGACTCGCAAGTATTGGCAAAGGCTTGCTGGTCGTAGAAAAGGACGAAAATTAATGGACCCAGAATTTCGTGCATGCCCTGAAAGTATAAAAAGCCTACCGCCGTAACGCAAATCATGTTGATCCAATACGAACACCAAGAGTACACAACTGAAAAAGCATGACATTCTTACCACTAGCCAGCTTGGTAACGCTGTAGATGCGTTGCAAAGCTGGCCAATGAAAAAAGTATCCCAAACTTCCAATTATGTACTCTTGTTGACACCAAAAGAGTACATTAAAGTGTCTCAATTTTACAACTGACACACGTTATGCTATAAAACTGCTCATGATATAAAAGGAGCGCAGATAAGGTCGAGAAGAATGTTTAACCTGACCCCTGACCTCTCTTGTCTCTGACCAGATTGAAATTGACTGTTCACTCACGAAGCAGCTTCAAGGCAAGCCCTCTCTACGGCAGCCAGAGCACAAGACAATAGAAAATACCTGCTTGTATGCAACATGCGGATTCTCGCGTCCATAGACAAACAAAATATCGGTCATCATATGACGAACATCCTGGGACTGAAAATAGTCCAATTCTGGGAACCTAAACAAAAAATAGATTGATATTAAAAAATAACTCCCAAACATGACAGGGTTTTCTAATTGTTTGATTACATTTAGCAAATTAATACAATTATAATATACATTTCACCAAAAGGTTGCAAAACTAAAAAAACAAAGATAACATTTACAACTAACATTAATTCAATGGGCTATGTTAATATAAACATAAATTATTGACTAGATTAACTTTAAAGAGCGCAGTGACGACTGAAAAAATTTTACGAAGAGTCGTATTGATTGCAACTTTTTAGCATCTGCAGTTGTCTCCAAAACTTCCGTGGACGACTTAGTAAGTTTCAAAATTACTCAAATTAGTCAAACTTAGTTAATCTCATTTCTGATTACGTAGGATTAGTTGTGGACAAAATAAGGACAAATATTCGTCTTCGTCTATACACAATAATTACTCGCACATACACAAATATACTTAAAAAATAGCAGTGCGACTTTGAAAATCATCAATTGATATCCCCAAAAACAACCTTACGTGCGCTCCACATCTTGCTGAATGAAGGCACGCAGCTCTTTGTCACAAAAATATTGCTGCCAGGGATTCTGAAACATCACTAGAACAGGATTAAAGGGTAGAGGCCAACTAGAACGAAAACTAAAGTTGCTTTCTGGCATTTTCTATGAATGGGCTGACAATTTATCCTCTTCCGTCTTCTTAGCCCCCCCCCTCCAAAAAATATATAATACCACACATTCACAGCATCGTGAAACACAGGCATATATTCTATAGTCACGTAATATACGGTGGACTGCACCAAATACGATTAACTGACAATTAGCTTAAACCAATTTAGCTCAGGCTTAAGTTCCTTAAATCGGTTTAAGTCCGCTGCACCAGTGAAGATTAGCGCAGTTGGCGCTTAAGTTTTAGTTGAAAACTGGAGTTTAGCTGCGATTTAGCTGAGATTTAACTAAATCGATTTAACTGGAGATTAGCTCCAGCTCAGACTTAAGTTAATCTGATTTGGTGCAGTCCACCGATAATATGCTACGGAAAACTTCCTTTGAATAGTGTTTCGCAAAAAAATATTAAAACCTCCGCAGCAGAACAAGATAAACTTAATATAGTGTACTTCTCTTCAGCTAAACTTCATTTTTACCAAAACAAAACTATCAGATTGTTTTATTCAGCGCTTCATTTTTTAAATTTCAAATTTCTTTTCTTCATCACAGCAAGTTGCTACGCTCTTTTAGCTCTGAGTTCATCTGCGCCAATTAAAAAAATATTATCCACTGACAAACTGCTAAAAAAAGGACAGCTGCTGTCAGCCATCTGACCTCTTCGGCCAGAGACAGTGGATTGCATCTGATCCAATCACCCGAACTTTGACCTGCAGCGATTCGGGGGTCAATCACATACTGAAATTAAAAAAATCTGACAGACTGATATTCACATAATTGATATGGCAAATTAATTATTTATTCTCCAACTAAATTTACAGTAATTATTACAATTTGCTGTCGCAGAAACTTACCCATACAATATTCGTTTCAACGCTTTAACGCAGCATACATCAGAATTTATTAATTTGTACTTGAGGGTATTAAAAAAAGTAAAACGCAGCACTACGCTGACAAAATCGGAAAGCAAGTTGCAAGTCACTAGCACATAGTCCTTTAAAGCCACTCTGCCAGCTCATGCCACTGTTTAGCATTGACTCTCACTAAAATGGTGTCTACTGCCATTTAAAAGCGCACAAAAAATATTAATGTAAAAAACCAGCCTTTTGTTTCAAGTCGGTGTACCGCTGTCGACCTGTCTGCAAAGTTTCTGTCCACAAGCTCATGTCCGACGGCAAACACTGGAGAAGCATCTAAAAATATATAGCCATTTTTTGCAATAAAACAAATATTCTGAAATCTGAAATAAATATAAACATATATATTAATATAGATAAAGTAACTCCACGAACACGCCGAAGAAGTCATTCCTAAACCTCTAGACAACATGGATTCAACTCCTAGCGGGCTGAGTTTTAGTCAGACTAAACGGATTTAACTATGGAAGCTAATCTTTAGAACGCATATTAAATCCTTTTAGTCCGCTGATAGTTTAAGAACGGTCTGGCTGGACTTATAAGCAGATGACTTATTTTACATCATTCATTTAGTCTGATATCACTTATTAAAGCTCGAACTAAAACTAGTCAAGTCCGATTAATCTAGTACAGCAATTCACCCCTGGTTTACCCGCCAGCAGATGCTTCTGAATCTGGATCCTTGCAGGGCGAAGTTGAGACATGCGTCTCGGATTCGAGACAAACGGTCCTCACCACCGAACAGATAGCGCCACTCCTCACTGCAACCAAATAAACAAAACAAAAGGACTAAGGCCTTGTTCTAAACTGAATATAGTAGACTGGATTTAAAAAATCCTAAAACTCTATATAATCTCTAAGACTACGTTGAATTTTCAGTCGGTATAAATCAACTCAATTAATGACTCACCACGCTAATGTTCAGCGTATGTGTACGTTAACACCTTTTAATCTACAGGTAGTTTAGGAATGGGTTCGGATGAAAACTATTTTCAATTAACTAATTGATGCTGATAAAACTATTCCTGAATTTCGGGCAAAAAGGTTTAACAACATAACATTGTAACTTGACATTCAAAGCATATTCTCGAACCGTATTTGAGTTTCAAAAAACAACCAAGAGTTTCGACCCTAACTTGACTAACCCCTAAAACCTATTGCGAACTCTAGCTGTAACTTCGGGCGCGGGGAAAAGCCAACGTACAAGTAAGAGAGGCTAGCACTGGTGGTGCACTGGGTGCTCTGAGTGGAACTGTCCCCGTTGAGGTCCAGGCATATTTCTGGTTCGCCCTCTCCACTGCTCATGCCAAATTAATCAACACTAAAATAAAGACAGCGATTTGGCAGTTGTTGCAAAACGTTCCAAAAAGTAGACCTTGCCATTTACTACAGCATGAAAACTGTAAAATAATAATGCAGATACTATATCAACTGGGAACAGCACTCTGGTAGATGCTACAGATTACAGTATTTAAAATGGACACGACTCATCGAATGCACAGATTAAAAAAACGCTGTCTGGTCTGGCACAATGTTAGTGGAAGCGGTAGTCAAAGTGGCACTTGGTCTGTAGCCCCCCCACTTCAGAAAAATGTCAGTCAGGGTTTTTATTTGTGTAAAATAGGGTGTATTTGCACATCGGCCGCCTAATTTACACAGCAAAAAATAAAAATACACACTGATTTACACAACCCTATTCCCGCCCAAAAGTTGATAAAACCGCCTATTTTGGTAGTAAAAATTACAAAAAATCGCTAATTGGCGTTTGCGGCCCGGGACCAGTTGTGCTAACGAAAATAAGTCTTATTTTCGACCCAAAAACAGAAATCTCCAGTTTCTGCGGGCTTCTGCCCTTAAACAGATTCTGATATTTTATTTTAGCAGTGTTTCATAAGCATTTGAAAATGAAAACTCAGCCATGCTGAGCTTGTCTGTACGATATCTTGGATTACCATACATGTAGTTTGAGGGGACGTGGGACGGGTTTAAATCGGGACTTAAAAATGTGTAGTACCTTGGCCTGGCTGATGAAACGTATCTCTGTGTAAACCTGCGTATATATATATATATATATATATATATATTCTGAGTCGATTTTTGGGTGTAGTCGGCACTAGCGTGCACAGGTATATACACTCTATAATCATTCCTATAAATTTACTTTCGTAGTTCGAGTAGCAAAGGAAAGACAAAATATGGTTTTTTAAGTGCAAAAAATTAATTTTTTACCTGAAAAATGCCAAAATACACACTTTCAAAAATTTACACAACATATATACCCTTAATTTACACAGCAAATTCTTAATTTACACAACATTTACACAGTGCCGATTTTGAAAAAAAACCCTGATGTCAGTGCCCCGCCCTCTTCATAGCCAAACTTTTTTTCGTTTCAGCGACTCTTGCATAATTGTAGCGATGTCTCTTTCATGTGGTTTTTATGCTGTATTAATGATAGATATATATCAGTGGCGTAGCCAGAAAAAATTTTCGGGGGGGGGGGGGGGAATGACTTTTCGATTTTTTGAATTGCTATCTTAACGCAAAAACGACACATTTTACCATTTTTCGGTCAAAAACAAAGCTAATATTCGACCACAGCAGCATCAAACGTAAAATTGGAGCTCAAAACACGGAAAATTACAAAAATTGTGGGCTGGCAAGGTTCCAGAAACTAGAAAATCTGTAAATTTGCCAAAATTTTTCGACATTACAACTTGTAAATTTACTGAAAGTCATTTTTGTAACAATAAAACAGCTAAGACGATACACTGACAAAACAGTGTATTAAGCAAATGCACAGTGCATAATGCAACTATATGCACATGCACATGCTTTCATACAAGATAAACGCAAGGAACACTAAGCCGCAGAGTTGCAGGGGTCTGGGGGCGGCAGCCCCCAGGAAAAATGTTGGAAAATGTTTTGATTTTTAGGCCAAATTTGGTCAACTTCAGACGTATATATCGGAAATTTTTTCCGACCGGACCCTAAAAACCAGAGGGGTGACCCTTGTGTACAATTTCAGTCGGAAAAAATTTCGGGGGGGGGGGGGGGGGATTCCCCCGATTCCCCCCCCCCTGGCTACGCCCCTGCTATATATAATTACATAATATATATAATAAACTATTGTTTTACTTTGGTGCACCAGTGAGCCACTATATATAAAATATAACAACTGGATTAGCCTAACATATCGAATTAGATTTATATGGATTAAGTTCACTGACTCGTTAAGCAGTAACAAAATTTCATCCGATTTGACATACAAAATCCACTTTTACATAAGCATCGGGTAGCAAAAATTCGCAACTGGAATTCGCAATTCGCAAAAATTATGTACCAAGCCAAGAAGACTCCAAATAAAATTAATAAAGTTAATCAAGATTATTTTGACGCCATTAAACTAACTGTCCTACCAAATCTGTTGTTCTATTATATACCAACTTTCTTGTACTAAACTTCACTTACAAAATAAACTTTTAAGTAACAGTAAGAAGTAGAGTCCACAAAAATAATAACAGACCGGGCGGCAGCTAACCGCAAAAAACATGGAACATTGCTAGGTGCGGCCTCTGATTATCGGTAACATATGGTTCTAAATTAAGTCCATACACCTCAAAACCAAACACAGCTTATAAAGTTTCAGCTAACACACTCTCCCCTACACTTGCTGACCTACTTAGTTACTCACAGGCAAAATTTTGTATGTGCATAATATTAGCATATAAAATACATAATAGAAGCATAGACGTGTACACTTTGCTTCACTGTGAGGGTCACAGGTTACAACTCTGTTAAATACTTGTAAATAAGGTTTTGTACTCAAGTATGACGTACCCCGATATGACGCATACATACATACATTATAT
>JASANF010007206.1:0-74562 GCA_030248245.1 Trissonchulus sp. WLG1_4 | reverse complement strand
TAGTAAAAGTCTGTTCATGTAGGCTTATTCACATTCAACAGTATATATATAAGCTTGCATTTATTCCGGTTTGAAAATCAGGGGGGCAGCAATAAGTGACACTCCCCTCACTCCCCCCCCCCCCCAAATATTGAGAATAAAGGAAGGTCTGGGTAAGTAGGCGGGTACTCGGTACTGGGTTACTAGTTAAATCTTCCAAAATGGATATTATTATAAAAATGCCCTTCACAGAAGGGCAGCAATGTTAGTAGAATAGGAAAGCGGAAAAATGCTAATATGCTTGTTAAACACCCGGGACAAGTTTTGCCGCCGAATAGGAAAACGCAGCTTGTTAAATGAAGCGGACAAGAGTTGTGTCAGAATAGGAAAACGCAGCTTTTTAAATGAAACGGACAAGACTTGCGTCAGAATAGCAATCGCCCTGCGACACGTCAGTGCTTTCTGCACCCTATTCGCGCGAAAAACTAGGAAAAGCATTCTTGACGCTTACTATCACATATTCACATGTCAGGACTTGTAGTGTAAAGTAGAAATACAGTTACTTAATTTAAATTTCTTCACATATTACATACATATACGAATGACATATTTTAAATAAACATTTCACAGAGTGTACATACTAATATTCAACACGAAGCTTAGTCTACTTAAATGTTTATGATGATTAAACACATGTACGTATAACGTATGTGTAAAAATCAAAACGAATGACCGCTATGACCGATTAATGATTCTTGTGAATGTACGACTCATTACAAGAATGTTTATTCCGGTCATGGCTTGCCTTTGTAAAAAACATCAAGAACCAGCTATGTATACTATACTTTTCCGGCAACAGAGCAGCTCATGATAATGGCTGATTAGTTCGCGCGAATAGGGTGCAGAAAGCACTGACGTGTCGCAGGGCGATTGCTATTCTGACGCAAGTCTTGTCCGTTTCATTTAAAAAGCTGCGTTTTCCTATTCTGACACAACTCTTGTCCGCTTCATTTAACAAGCTGCGTTTTCCTATTCGGCGGCAAAACTTGTCCCGGGTGTTTAACAAGCATATTAGCATTTTTCCGCTTTCCTATTCTACTAACATTGCTGCCCTTCTGTGAAGGGCATTTTTATAATAATCCTATCCATTTTTTCCGCTTGAGAGATTCAGCTTCAAATCATCAAAATGTTTTCACCGGTATCACAGGGGGCGGGGGTTGCACAAGTTCTGGTTATTACGTAAATCTGGCAACAAAACAAATAGCACGCTGTAATGCACAGTAAATATATGGGTTTATATTCGAATACAAGACGACAGGAGTGGCTTTATATTCAAATACAAGACGACAGGAGTCCATCTATAACTGTTTTGGCTACACTGCTGATTTTTTAGAAGAAAACAATTATTTTTCCTCACAACAACGTTATATTCACGTTCAGCACCTCAAATTACCCTTTTTCTACAGTTTTTCAACAAAACTAAGAAAATTCAAAAATTTGGTCAGTTTGACATTCTGGCACGTTTCCAGGTGGAACATTCTCGAGCACAAGTATGGTGGAAGGTTTAGAGAGAAACAGTATCAACTACACGCCTGTTAGCTTTTAAGTTGCAATAGAAAAACAGAACAAGCCGTTATCCCTGAAAGCGTTATACATTGATGAAATCATGAAAAATTATCTTAAACGTTGGGACACCAGTTCTGGCTACAACGCATAAATGCGGCTATACAAAAAACCAAATGCTAAACACATTTGATGATTTGAATAGAATCTAGGGGTGAAGGAAGCGGAAAAATGCTAATATGCTTGTTAAACACCCGGGACAAGTTTTGCCGCCGAATAGGAAAACGCAGCTTGTTAAATGAAGCGGACAAGAGTTGTGTCAGAATAGGAAAACGCAGCTTTTTAAATGAAACGGACAAGACTTGCGTCAGAATAGCAATCGCCCTGCGACACGTCAGTGCTTTCTGCACCCTATTCGCGCGAACTAATCAGCCATTATCATGAGCTGCTCTGTTGCCGGAAAAGTATAGTATATATACATAGCTGGTTCTTGATGTTTTTTACAAAGGCAAGCCATGACCGGAATAAACATTCTTGTAATGAGTCGTACATTCACAAGAATCATTAATCGGTCATAGCGGTCATTCGTTTTGATTTTTACACATACGTTATACGTACATGTGTTTAATCATCATAAACATTTAAGTAGACTAAGCTTCGTGTTGAATATTAGTATGTACACTCTGTGAAATGTTTATTTAAAATATGTCATTCGTATATGTATGTAATATGTGAAGAAATTTAAATTAAGTAACTGTATTTCTACTTTACACTACAAGTCCTGACATGTGAATATGTGATAGTAAGCGTCAAGAATGCTTTTCCTAGTTTTTCGCGCGAATAGGGTGCAGAAAGCACTGACGTGTCGCAGGGCGATTGCTATTCTGACGCAAGTCTTGTCCGTTTCATTTAAAAAGCTGCGTTTTCCTATTCTGACACAACTCTTGTCCGCTTCATTTAACAAGCTGCGTTTTCCTATTCGGCGGCAAAACTTGTCCCGGGTGTTTAACAAGCATATTAGCATTTTTCCGCTTTCCTATTCTACTAACATTGCTGCCCTTCTGTGAAGGGCATTTTTATAATAATTATTAACTTCCAACGAATTAAAATAGCAATATAGCTATTAACAGCACATAGTTAATATTTATAGACGAACTTGAAGAAAGCAACACAGTTGGACCTTTCCAGCAATCAGATAGCTCACATCCCTGTGAGTTTATTTATTATTTTTCTGTGAAAATCTGATCTATAAAATGTGATTTTGTGCTTGTTCACTGTACGTTTACTGGTGCGGTTTTTGTACTTCCCGTTACATGTATGACTGAGCGCATATATATTCCATGCACAGCTGCGTAAAAGTTTATCCTGTATGCTGTACAAAAATAATAATTATATACCCAATACACTATTTAGTAACATTAATACAGTTCTTTTACAAGTGCAGTACATGTGTATTTATTGTTACTGTTGCATTATACAGCTAAATAAAATGCGGTTTGAAAAAGCTTTACAGAAGCCAGGTTTACAGAAAGATATGGAATTTACCCAGGTATAGCTATGTGTTTTATTCTTTAGGACGAGTTTTGCAATCTTGTGCATTTGACGCGCCTCGATTTGAGTCAAAATGAGATTTCTTCGCTTCCACCCCTCTTTGGCCGACTAGTCAATTTGCAGCATTTAGATTTGTACAAAAATCAGTTGAAGGTATGTTTTTGTAAGTGAAAAGCATGCTAAATTGTAATTGTCGTATAGCACGAGGCCGAATCGTCGCCAGGCCGAAAATGTGCACAACGCCTAAATTATGCCCAAAAATGACAATTCGGCCTAGCGACGGTTCGGCCTTGTGTTGACCAGCTTAATGAACATGATGTTATAGGTATATCAAAGTTTAGATTAGGTTTAGATGCCGGTTGACTTTCCCTATTTTTCTTTCTAGTTTTGGCCTTTAAAATTTCGTCATAAATTGACCACGTTTTGTGCTAAAGCAGTATATACCTTTTTGGAGATTTAACTCAGGTACCCAGTACCCAGTACCCGCCTACTTACCCAGACCTTCCTTGTTCTTATTCTAATATTTGGGGGGGGGGGGAGCGAGGGGAGTGTCACTTATTGCTGCCCCCCCCCCTATTTTCAAACCGGAATAAATGCAAGCTTATATATATACTGTTGAATGTGAATAAGCCTACATGAACAGACTTTTACTAGGCCTATATATATCTTTATTTTGCTTTGTAATAACAGTACTGTTGTTTTATTGACAGACTTTACCAACTAGCTTTGCTCATTTGAAGTCTTTGAAATGGCTGGATCTGAAAGACAATCCGTTGAGTGAAAACCTGCGAGCCATAGCCGGGGATTGTCTGGACCAGAAACAGTGCAGTCATGCGGCCAAAAAGGTCAGCATTGCAGCTTAGAGTCAATGAGTCGTTGTTGGGTGTCCCGTAGATTATATAAACCTAGTTTTCACCTTTCCACACTTCGTTTACACTGCGTATTTCTGAAGAATTGTCCGTGAGCGTATGTACCATAACTGCTGCATTTACGGTTTTCATAACTATAGTCGATTTGATTGCAGGGTTGGCAGTCTCGGTCTCGGTCTCGTAAAAAACCCGAGACTAGGCTGGTCTCGGTCTCGGTCTCGGTCTCGGTCTCGGTAGGAAAACCGAGACCTGCCATAGGGTGGTCTCGGTATTTCAGATGAGGCTGGAAGTTTTCAAAATTTTTTACGATCACGAAGATTTTTTTACGATTTAAGATTCCGAATAGAATGCCAAGCATGGAATGGTCAAAACTGTCTGCCGCAGAAAAATGTCAGTTCGCGGGCAAGATAACTTCAAGTTTAATCTTTGTACATCAAGCTATTAATTAAAGTTTGAGCTACATAGAATGGGTTGTCTGACTTAGCGATATTGCATTTGTATGTGGAACCACTCAAGCATAATGTTAAACAGTATATAGAAATACTGACCATCATTTACCAAACAGTGCTAACTGCTAACTTCGTAGTTGATTTGTACCTAAAAATTTGCTGGTTTCAGCAACGTTACAAAGCGCGAATTGGGTGGCAGTTTAATTGAATTTCTTGAGCCCCAACCTCTCAACGCATGTCAAAGCATTAAGTATCTGAAAAACCTAGGCACAATCGCTTTTTGGGCTATGGAGTGGTTGAGGCATCAAACCTTCCCCCCCCCCCCACCTAACTGTGTCAGCTGGAGAAACTTTTCTGGTCCGTGATGATGCTCCTAATAGCACTTCTGATAGTAGCACCACTGCACCAGCACGGACGATTCTACGCTGGCACCTGAGTAAGACTGTCAAAGTGCGAATAGATGTATGCAATGCACTATAAAACACACTGTGGTATGCGAAGAAGTGTGCGAAACTTTTAAAACATTCCAAAAGTTGACAGAATTGCGGAAAAATAATCCTATAGTCCGGCTGTCAATTACCTAGTCTCATGCTTGCAGTCGTTTACGATGTTAAGTTTCTCGCAGCTTCGCAAGTCATACACTCATAAACCTAACCTGATGGTCACTTTTTGTAACTTAATCACTATTTTTTCACATTTCAAAGTATTTCAAATTTTTAAAATTGAAACTTGAAAAAAGGACCCCCAAGGGCTGGTCTCGGTCTCGTAGGTCTCGTTTGGGTTGTCTCGGTTGCTTGGTCTCGGTCTCGGTCTCGGTCTCGGTTGCAAACCCGAGACTTGCCAACTCTGTTTGATTGCTAGTATATATAATACTCACTCACATATTCATTACTCAGGTATATATATAATTATACCGACTACCGAGCCATGATTAGTTATTCTATATTTTTCTGCAATTATTAACATTTCTTGCGAAAAAGCAGCCAATATAGACTATTATTGATAACCGTATTTGTATTTATTTGTTCGATTGTGGTGTTTTTTTAGATAGTACAGCACATGCAGAAAGTTCTAGCCGATGAAGAACGCGTTAAGCAGAAGAAACTCCAAGAAGAGCGAGGTGAGAATTGCATTTGCTGTGTATCAATATCAAACGTAAACGCAAAAAGTTTGGCTGCTGCAGCCTTGGGAACTGTAAGGGACTTGGGTTTTTTCTTTTCCCTTTCATGCTATTATCCGTTACTAGGCCCTGTAGCAGCAAGTTATTAAGCGACAACAACGTGGAGGGATTGTTCGTCATTGTCACCTCCTGTCATCTTCCCATACCGCTGTGGTGCCATTTTACTGATCCCAGAGGCAAGGAAGTAGAATGATTGAAAACAGGGAGCAAATGTGACCCGGGTCTCTTCATACTAGTAGTCCGATGCTTTAGCCTGCTGATTCGCACGCTTTCAATCTGAAGTAAATAGTACAAGAAATTAGAGTGAGACACTCTCCTGCCTGACAACGCGCAGACAGATGCACTCGTCGGATTCGGCCTAACAAGCATACTGCCAATCAAAAGTGAGCTGCGATCATCAATTCTGATTGGTCAGATGCCTGTGCACGTGCTCCAATCAGCACTCAGCTGGCAATAAATATCACTCTTCATTTATAGTTGGCTCATTTTTCATCCAAAACCTGACACACTAACACTGCGCAAATATGTAATCTTCATACAACTAAGCTCATCCTTAGCCTTGGTCTAGAACGTATATATCCTATCGTTAAGGTTGAAGTTAGGTAAAAACGCATTCTAGAATCTAGAAACTTGGAAGAACGGTTCGAAATCCATTCCATCATACCTCAACCTGTGGGGGCTCATTTTGAAAACCGTTGAGCGAACTTTTCTCCTGTTCCCGTTTCTGGTGCTGTTTCCCCCGCAGGTGGTTGTCAAAGTTGATGGCCCCCTTAATTTCACGCTCACACAGGACGCAGTAGTAGCTCTCGTCGTCAGCCGTGACAACCTTGCGCTTGCGACTAATGCCATCTATAAGATAAAATATGCGAAGTTTAGCGTCGATTCATATTTTACATTTCGTATCTCCGTTCAGCCGGCAAAGTTACGAAATAATCATGCTACCAGCAGATCTTCTTTCTAGACTTCCTACTAGTTGCATTATTATCTCGTAATTTTGCCGGCGGAAGAAACATACGGTTTTAGCTCTGAATGGACATAACAACCGTTCACCACCCACCACCAAGACACCTAAACACGAAGACACGAACATGTCACGTCATGCTGCTTTACTAGTAGGCGACCAGATTTTCAAGAAATTTTGCCGGCTGCACGTACATACGGATGTGAGTACAAAGTGTCCCTTACAGACAAAAATTTCACAAGAGAATATCGTGCAAAAACTTAGGCTATCAAAAATCAAACTTAAAATATGATAACAGTGTCAGGTTCAGGTCAAGTACAATAATTTGGCACAGTTTGTAACAATCCATACAAGTTGATTGTAATATTGCCAAATTAAAACAACTCAATCCTATTTTGAATCAGGCATTTAGTTGAGCTCCAACGATATGTGGCATTTCGTTCCCAGACAAGATTCGAGTTTATTTTAGTTAGTGCTAAGCAACAATTAGTTTAACATCAGATGCAAAAATACAAAATCATAAGAGTACGATTAAAAAGGTTTTCAGTCCGACTAAACTGACTAAACTTATTTACGACCACCTTGAAGGCAAGATAAACAAAAGTTACAAGTCAAGTTCAAAATTCACAAAAAATCTCTATCCATAAAACCAAAGAAACAAGTATAAACCGCCATGCGACGCTGTTAAAAGACACTAGTTGACAGGAAAACTATAAAGGCACTATTTAACACACACCTACCATTAGCAGTTTTGCTAGACTGCAAGGTTTTCGCTGGAATGTTCACTTTTGAAGGGCCCGGATCGCAAAGCCACACATCTTTCGAATCTTCCATGGCAGTTTTGTGTTTAGCCAAAAAACTTGTGGTATAGATATCGGCGGCGTCTTGAATTAAAGCTTCGACTTCATTTTCGGTGATTGAATCATTGTTCCTCGTTTCCGGTGTCAAAAACATCACGTTGCTTTTGTCTAATTTCGTACCCGACCATGGATTTTGCTCAATCCGTCGTAACGCAGCATTTTTGCGTCGTTTTAGAGCTGTAGCTTTCTGCAATTGCTTATTTTTCGACACAGTAACATTGCTTGAATTCGGCACGTCTTCAATAGCAAAATATTCCACGAAATTATTGGCTCCAGTGGAAATCGCAGAATCACATGTATCTTGTGGGCTCTCAGAAACTTGAACAACTTGACTTATTACAGCATCAAGGCAGCATTTCACTTGAAATTTCAAGCATTTTTTCATTTTCAAGCGTTTTTTCATTTTTGTACCATCAAATTGTCGTCTGACCTTCACAGTTTCTGCCGGTGTGGCGTCAATGCTGTACCCGTTACAAGACATTATCAGTTTTTGGTCCAATTTAGCAAAACTAGAAAACCCACTATCATATTCGGATTCGGATAGTATAGTATGAGCAAATGGCACTAAAGTTTCCACCAGTGCATCAGTAACTAACGTTTCAAAGACTACTTCGGGTTCGGACAAAGCTTCGATGTCACATCGCATCTTAGCTTTCGTTCGTTCCGATCGCTTTCCCTTTAGTCGGTTTACTCCAACTATAGCTCGTTCTAGGTTCACAGACGATTTCTCAACACATATTTTATTGTCCACAGTCCGAGCAACTAAAAAATCTGTTCTTCTTTCTTCTTCAAACAAGTGGACTACCGAATTGACTAGGCCATTTAAGGTCTTCTTTACCAAAAATACCACGCGCTTTTCCATTTTTCTGGGAAGAGTAGGCGTGATTTGAGCGTTTTCTGAGGACATGCTGTTAGGTTCAGCCATTTCAGCATCGTTTTCAGGACAGGCAGTATCTTCTAAATTCTTATCATTTTCGGCTTCTGATTTCTTAAATTCATCTTCCAATTTTGACTTCTCGACTGGACACTCCGTATCAACAGACGCTCCTGAAACACAATTTTTCATGTGTGTTTCAACTTCAATATTAGCGTCAGATAAAATACAATTAGCTATCGGAGCCAAAGTTTCTCTAATCACATCACTTAATATTATTTCGAATACGTTTTTGGCTAAAGTTTGCCTCTTGCGCAGTTTTCTGACTCTCTCTTTAGCCCTTAATAGTCGCTGTTTTCGTTCAAATTCGTTCACAAGGGCTATTTCCGAAACAACAGAGTACGTTCCTGCCGTCAGTGGCAGTGGCCAATTTTTTTCAGGGTCCAGACGTTGGTCTTCGGATAACTGAACCACCGAATTGAGAACGTTTTCCAAACATTTGAGAACTTGAAATTTCTCTCGTTTTTTCAGATGTTTCACTCGACTTCGTTTCATTTTAACTTTCTCTGGGCGTTTGGCATTCGGCGGCGAATACGTTTCGACTTTATGAACCGATTTTTCACAGCTATCTTTAATCACAGATTTTTCGACATCGGTTTTACGTTCTGTGGCTTCAACTTTGATACCAGGTTCAATAATTTTCAAATTCAAATTTTCAGTTTTCTTTTCGTTTTCCTGGAATGTCTCAAACTCATCGTTCTGACGTTCTTCGAATACCTCAGAGTCCAATTTTTGCCAAAGCCAAATGCCTAAACGAACAGGAACTTTAATTTATATTAAGATTAATTCGAAATTCTCACATTAAATTTTAGTTGAAGGCTTTTTTTTTTGAACTTGACCCAACTTGAAGCAAAAAACTGCTGGAACTAATTTTGTAAAAAAAAATGTTGGAAAAAGCTGATAATATAATATGAACTGCCAAGACATAAAATAAAAAAAAACGGAAGAATTAATTAAAAACTGAAAGTTGTATATAAGCCACGTAGTTTAAGCCACAGCTGTGCGTTTCATGATTATAAACTATTATTTTCAACCCAAATGGCTATAATATAATATACAATGCGAAACATGAACAGTGGCCGTTAGCCAAAATGTTAGTCAAAAGCCAACAAAATAATAATTGAATTTTTTAATTGAATTTAACAAAAAAATAGCTTGGCCACAAATTCACCAATCAGACTACAAATTTCGAGCGTACACGTCAGCTCTGCATCCCAAGCAACACACACCTTGACAGTCTTTAATTCCTTCCGCAATTAAAGCATCACGATATAATCGAATTTGGTTGATATCGCTTTTCGGCAGCCGATTGCGTTTAGCTTTTTCCTTCCATGGAGATTTACTACTATTTTCGGCACCAATTTGATTAACAGATGCGGAACATCTTTTGATCCCGAGATTTTTGTTATTCTGTGCAGCATCTGAAACAGCCGCAGAATTTCGTCTTAGTCCAACTGGTAAGACAGCTTGTTTCTGGATCGTATCGTCGGTGGTTCGATTCCAGCTAAGCACATCTTCTTACAGTAATATTCATTAACAATTCGGGCAACGACGTTTCTAAGCAAGCCCGCATTATCCTTCGGTTATTTTGTCCGGCTATTTAACTTTTCCTTGTGTACCATTCGTTTATTTCAATGAGATCAGCTGTCTTCAAGTCAGTGTCCATCTTTCTAGCTATTAAGAATAAGTATATAACGCAGCACAGAATCCGAACGACTATTTTTCTTAGCTTCATCACGAACCGCAGGGAGAATTTCACAATGAATCGAAAAACAGCATTCATACAAAAGGCCAATTAGTTACGATCATTAAAAATAATAACGCATTTCGCCATGCACTGATGTTCCAACTTACTTTATGCCATTCGGTGAACTAAATCTCTCCGCTCAATTCAAATAATTGGACGAAAAACTAGATATTAGTCACAGCACATTTTTAACATATTTAACAGTGTTAAAGTTTGCTTAAAAGTTGATTCGTAAGTCAACTCAGACATAAGCTGTCAATTCTTTTAATAAATTCAATTCAATAAACTCATTAAGGGGGTAGTGTCGCGAAAGCAGTCGATTTTGCGCGACTATAAAACTTTTTCAGTGAAAGATAGGTCGTTGTTCTTTATATATTCTAAAAATATGTTTCAAGGCAAATATTTTTGCCAAGTTTCAGCAAAATTGATGCAGCATACAGTTAGCAGCAAAGTCGCAAAGTCGGAAAAATGACGTTTTGAAAACCTATTCACATTCGATAATTTCGTCACAATTAAAAAACTTTTTGTTAGATTGTTCACATAAAGTAAAAGCACATATGCCCTAGTTTATGCACACAAACTTTAGTGCAAATTGCATGAGTGGTTGTGGAGTAATGCCTGTTTGAACTGTGAAACTGTGCGTAACCTGTAAAGTACTCACAGCAAAAATGATAAATTGTGAAAAAATTAGACACTTATTTTGAAATCAAAAGAAAAACGAACCTTCAATTTTCATTTTTCTTATTTGTGGCAAAAAATTGTGCGTCAAAACATTACATGTACTTCACAAGCTGGCCACTCACAAGCTGGCCAATCTGATATCTGGCTTGATTTTTTGAACTTTTATGTCTCTATTGTGTGATGTCTGGCTCACAAATGGTGATTGGTTAAAAATATTGGTAGATATTGGTAGTCTAGTGTCTGGCAGTATTTGCTTGACACCATATGGCATTTCACTAGTTTCTCAGTAAACGTACAATTTCAAAGCAAAAAGTTCTCATTTTGCAGCCTATGAGCAAAACTGCTTTGGCGACACTACCACCTTAATCCAGAGAAGGAACGACCCACTTGATGGAATGCATAAAGACAGTCTTAGCTTAATTAAATTTTTATCAGTCATGCTGAACGCAGTCTAAGCGAATCATTCCAGTCTCTGTCATAGAAATACAAGTAGAATTTCTACTTACAATATTCGAATGTACTAACAGAAAACGCATTAGACTGGCTTTATGCAATCCACCCTCCCACCACTTCATCATCCAACCTACCCGAAGCTGACAGCGGTGCGGAAGTGGTGCCCTTTAGCTTGTCCCGATAGATCTGTACGGCTCTGACGTGGCGCATGCTCAGCACGTGCTCATTCACTTGCTCCTGATTGGCCAGCCCCAGACCGCACAGGAAACAGGAATAAGTGCTAAACAATATAAACTTGGCGCTCTAATTGACAGCTAAAAACTAAAACTCAGCCAGTATTTTTTCGAAATCGGCCCCCAATTCACTCATGTATACACACACACACACACACACACACACACACACACACACACACACACACACACACACACACAATACAAATGCATAGTTGTTGATGAAACATAATAACAAAGAATTGTAAGCCACAAACTTGCGCGGGTCGGCGGGCGGTAATCTGACCGGGCAATAAAAACCAAAAGGGGGACCCTTGAGCAAAAATTTTGGGAAATTCCACCCATCCTCTCCCTTAGGTACGTCCTTGCCATGGTATGTCAATTATTTACACACATTTTTACGTATATATATATATACATTATATTACATGCAACCTACTCAATTTCCTCTTTTTCCGGTGGATCATCTGATTTCTAAAACAACAAATTTGTAAGTCTGACGCCTGTTATTTCATTCACTACACTAAATTTTAAGGGCTTTCCATGCATCACAGCTTCGGGTACATAGGTTTCCTGTATAACACGTTCACAATACGCCAATTCAGACAAATAATAACAGACTAATAAATAATATTGAAGTTCTCTATGTATATTTTCTCCTCAGAAAAATTAAGCAACTGCCTAGGACTGTTGCGCCACGGTGATTTACTCGACCATTGTAGACTGTGACCACCCTATGTTGTTTACGAGCAATTCTGTAATCAAGAGTTTGGTAAAAAATAAAACAAAAATTGAGTATCACAAAAGAAAATTATATTCTAACTAAATACTAAAATTTGCTGAAGTTCTACACTGCGAGTCCTAGGATTGGTCGATGGCAACGTTAAAAAATTTATATACGTTTAATTGTTAAATAAAACGAAAACATACCAAATCATCAATAACAACAAAGGACTTTTTGCTTTTGTCCGTCTTATACTTCAAATATGGTTCTGGATCAATATTCTTGGCAGCACAAAGTTTTCGAATATACGAGTTTTCTTTCTTACGATGTCGCTCTCCTAAATAGTGGTCTCTCGACATTACGGCACCTGCAAGTCACAGAAAATTATCATTGGGCTGGGCTACTATTCAAACGAAATTTCAAAATCACAAATAAACATTTACACGGGATTGGTTTCTTATATAAAATCACTATATACATATATATATATATATATATATACATACGTGGGCAGCTGGCCAATTCTGGGGGGGGGGGGGGGGGGTGTGCCACCGGGGGGGGGGGGGGGGGGTGCGGAGCAAGTGAGCCACCGGGGAAACAGGAACCGGTGAGCCACCACATAGTGTTCTTCGTGAACTCTTGCTCTTGATGCTATGCTTTAGCAGCTTGTGTGCTTGCTCTGTTCTCTGTTCAGTTTCATAGTTACATATAAATTTTTCGCGCATATAAAGTCTGGGGGGGGTGAAGCACCTGTCTGGGGGGGGGTGAGGTTGCCTTCTGGGGGGGGGGTAAAACCCCCCCCCACAACCCCCCCCACGCCCATGTATGTATATATATATATCATACATGTAACAGCACCAAAATTTTGGGTACCCCTCCCCCCTTAAGTGGGACCCCCCCTCCCCTGCGTCAACTCATTTTGGATCCCCCTCCCTCGCAAAAAATGACGAAATTTTTACCTTTTTGGACCAAAAAAACCGATTTTGACATTTTTTGGCGAATATTTTGGTAAAAATCGCTTAAATTTCACCAAAAAAGGCCGATTTTTTCAAATTTTGGCCAAAATTCTACTCCCGCCGGGACCCACCCCCCTCTTTTCGCCCCGACGGGACCCCCCCCTCACTCCCCCGGGACCGAATTTTGAGGGGGGTATTGCCCCCCCCAACTACATGTATGATATATATATATATATATATATATATATATATATATATATATATATATATATATATATATATATATATATATATATAACTGTTATGCACTGTCCTTACTCTACCTACTGACCCCCTGTTACTACGCCGTTGACACTACATAGACACAAATTATTCACTTCTGAAAAATAAATATATATATATATATTATATACTAAAAAATATATACTTGTCAATTGAACACTGCAAATTTCGCACTGATCTCGCTGCATCATCTTCGGTGGAACGCAAATTTCTGGTTTTGCTGGAAGTTGAGCATGATTCGAACAAGATGAAGAAGTCTACAAAATATATAAATTATATATTAATGAAATTATATTAATGCACATATTAATTAAATAACGTATCTACGTATCGTGTACGAAGTCACACGAAATATGCTACTCCGAACTAACCAGAAAACTACAAACATATATATATATATAACAATAAAAAACAAACCGCTTGATTGGTGGTTTGGCAATTCTGATTGGAATCTTTGGATGCCATTATTGCTGGAAAATCTCTATATATACTGACGTCGTTATTGTGGCTACATTAAAATAAGAAACAGTCTGAAAATGTCCAACCAGCATATAGCATACAGGCGGGAAATACGGCATACGGCATATAGCACGGAAAGCAGTGGCGTACTTAGGGGCTAGGGTTTATTAGTTTTTAGAATTATAAACTAGTGGGTTCAGGGGAAAATTCAATGGCTTTGGCTAGACTGACATTTTGTAAAAAATCATGGCCTGTCAAAAACCGACAAATTTTTTTGCATTTAGAAATTTTTAGATATGCGTAATTCGTCGGACCAGAAGCGATTTTTCAGTCCGTTTGAATTTGTTATGAAATTGTATTAATTTTTCTTAAATTTTTTGGAATCAGTTAAGTTCGTTTATCACCATTTGTTAAGTTAAGTTTATTACAAGTTTATAAGCTGTTAATTAAACTGCTGAAACATTTTACATATTTATACAGAATTGAGAATACCAAGGGCCCAAGGCATCTTAAATAAATACCAGTCTTTGCCTTTGGTATTATACAAGGGAAAGAAAAAGACACACAATGTGGGCTTTTAAATATAACATGGGGATATTTATTTTTTGCCTGAATTTTATACGATTTTAACGCTAAAACTATTTCCAATTTAGCAACGTTAACTTTTTAAAAAAAAATTGGACGTACAAATTTTCAATTCAACCATCCGTAAACATCTGTAAAACGATTCTAATAACCTCTTAACAATATTTGAAGCGCGTGTTAGTCACTCGTTATTTGAAGCACTCAAACCCTCCGAATTCGAAAAAACTATTAGTCGAATTAAATTTCGGGGGAGAACTCCCCTTTTTTTCCTGCCTATATACATAGTATATATATAGTTACTTCCTGGTTACGTTCATACATGTATCACAGACATCTACTTCGTTCCCCACCTCGAACGTCCAGGGGCCGTATTCTCAAAATTACCTGCAGGCTAACGTAACCCACAGGTAAGGTGAAGGTAAAGTTGAATCTGCGGGTAAAGGTAAAGTTAAAATTGAAAATCAGGTTAACGTACACTGTTGAGGTTAAAAATTTGCAGAATATATACATACTTTAGCTGCAAAACAAGATTTAAATAAAGCAAACTGAAGAATAGGGGGAAAAATTATTTTCGGCGGCCACGTGCCTCCCACCCCATCTTTTAATAAAAATATAGAACCCCCATCGTCAGCCAAGCCCCCAATCTGATCTCTAGACCCCAAAATAGCTGTCACCCCTTTTAATAAAAATCTAGAGTGAAATTATTGGTGTTAAAACCCTTAGGGGTGGAATAAGTCGGAAAAACGGCATTTTTTCGACTAATGATCCGGAGTCCCCCTATATCCCCCAAACCTAGGGGGGGGTCAAAATTGAACGCTCTTTTGAATAGGCTAGGTTAGAAGTTTGTAGGATGTGAGCTTTAGCTGGAAAACTTTGTCCAAAAACTAAACTTTACATGAAATTTTTTGCGCAAAATTGGATTTAGGCAAAAATACATAATCAAATGAAAACCTGTTGCTACCATTGAAAGAGTAACTTCTAAGCAATAATTGCTGAAAAAATTTTGTAAATCGGTTCAGGCTTTGAAAAGTTACAAAATATTTTCTGAAGCTACCAGGTTCAGGCTGATTGAAGCGTTACAGCACAAGTAAGATTCAGTACAAATTTTGGAAATAGCTGCAATTTTTTTCAAATATGAAGCTATTCGCGATTTTTTAGTGCGGTAAAGTTATTTATGATGCTTCTTAGCAGGTTTTTCCTTCAAATTAGGCCTTAAACTTCGGCTTAGCGCTTAGACGCAGAGCTAAAGCTTAGGCTGAGGCATAGTGCTTAGGCTTAGGCTTAGTATTTGGGTGAGCAAGAGATTAGTTTTTGTAGCGTGCATCAAATAAAAGTGCACTTGCTTTTGTGGAAGGATAAATAAAGCTGAACTTTTGCACCGAAGTTGGGGTTAAATGCAGTTGGGGGGGGGGAAAATAGTGGACCTATTTTTTTTAGTAGAGCACCTTGGTGGATGCATTTTTGCTTCAAGAACCCCTATTTCATTTTTTGGATTTTCTGAGATATGACCCCCCGAAATCTGAGCCCTCAGTGAGGGACGTTTTACAATTTTTTTCCCGAAGCCCTTGATTTTTGCGTTCTAATCGTGTCTAAATGGTGTCAGATTATTGTTTACAATTTTTTAGAATCAAAACAAAGGCTCTTTGACCGTGTTCCAGCCATAAAATTGGCCGAATTCGCCAGAAACGTCCAATTTTTGACCAAATTCAAACTTGGCCTTAATTTAGGCTTGGGCTTAGGCTTAGGGCTTAGGCTTAGTATGGGGCTTAGGCTTAGGCTTAGTATCAGGCTTAGGCTTAGGCTTAGGTTCAGGCTTAGGCTTAGGCTCAGGCTGAGGCAATAAAAAATCGAAATTTTCAGAAAAAATCCTGCCAGCTTAGCCTAGAGAATCCTGCCAACTAAGCCTGGACGATGCCTTAAAACATCATAACGCACTCAAAACTATCCAAAAACAAAGATTATAGCCAATTTTGGCTTCGAACTTTGGCCTACGTTCACGTCCAAAAACACTGAAAATGCTATTTTCAAGGGGTCATAGCTATAGCTCAGAAAATCCAAATTTGTGGATAGGGGTTCTATTACAAAAAATGCTTCCCCCAAGGTGCTCTACTCCAAAAAATAGGTCCACTATTCCCCCCCCCCCAACTGCACTTGATCCCGAAGTTGTGTCAGTGCCAGCTTGATGCGCTTGATGCTGAGCATCAGTGACATTTTGAATTAGTATTTACGGTATTTGAATTTATTAAAAATTGGTACTTATGACTAAAGATGACTATTTTTTCTGGGAAAATGTAATTACTTTATTGTCTACCCAAAAGGAAACAAAAACTTTCGGTATAGGATCTCAGTTTGACGCAATTTGAATTTTTTCGAAAAGCCATAAATTAACGTTTTTTCCCTTTAAAAGTGCCAAAAATGAACTCAGCGCACTAAAAAACGTATAGAATTATGTTTTTCGGCAATGAAAAGTTCAAATGGAATTTTTCCCCCTATTCTTCTTGCACCGATAAAGCACTTATCTAGCCTGAAAATTCACAGGAAAAATTATTAGTAGACGAAAAGTAGAAAATTAGTAGAAAAAGAGTAGAAAATATGCAAAAAAAGTGGAAAACTGTTTTCTACATTTTTTCTACTCCGATTTTTTCCTGTGATTAAAAAAGATAACCTTAGGTATCACATTGGCTAATGGCTATAGCCATTGTTTAAGAATACAATATTACCTTTGCCTTACCTGTGGGTAAAGTTAGCCTAACTTTACCTGCAGGTAATTTTAAGAATACGGCCAAAGAAAGTATATCGTTCGCGAGGCAAATATCGCCAATCGGTGGTTCACGTTCACGAAGTAAAAACGGTGGCAACGTGGCAGAAGCAAAAAGTGGCAGTTGCTCCGCATCCGCCCCGTGTCTCATCTTTTCCCCCGCCAGAATTTTTTTGCTGCCCGCGTGTTCTCTTTTCAAGATAGGCTTTCCTTCGCTGTCGCAAGAGACGAAGAGAGCCGGACAAGGACAAAAAAAGGAAAAGTTGGAAAATTTTGTAAATCACGCCAAGCCGAAGCCATACAACAAGGAAGAGACCAAAACAGTAATTGCAGATCACATTAAAAAATTTTATTTAAAATACAACCATACTTTTCACATATCTGTACCGTTTATATGCACGTAGTATTACCGTCATTTTACTTTTAACTACAGTTTGTAGTTACATATGTATGTATTATTATTAATATCAGTTTTCTACACTGAACTACTGTATCTACAGGTAATTGATATGCTGAAGCAGTTCATATTTAGTTTTAGTTATAAAACATATAATTGTGACATAAATCTGCATAACAAAACAAAATCAACACATATTAAGCAAAAATATATAAAATCTCATGACCGGTATTGAACACAAAAGTGTTTGAAATAATAATGAAGATGTGCTGTTCCTTTTTCTTTGCGTTATTTTATTCATTTTAACTAGCATTTACAATTGATAGAAGAAATTTTCATCAGCAGCTAACAGCAGATTCACAATATAGATTCCAGAAGAGCACAATTCTGATCGCAGTGTTATTTTTATCTGTTGAAATCAAACGGTGCTGAAATATAACAAGTACAACCTTCTGGGTTTTGTCACTAGAGGGCGCTTGAAAATTCATGTATGTGTGTGTGACGTGTACAATCGCTCGATAAGAAGAAGCTGTGTTGAAGATACATGGTCGGGTTGCAAACCCGTTGTTATGTTTTTTGTAACCACGCCCTGGCGAAAATGTGACCCGTTATGTGATTTTTGTGTCTGATGACCATGATCAAAGAAACCAGACATGTGAAAATAACGAATCTCCATGAAGACACCGACTTGGGGAAGCTGAAATCGTACTTGGTCGAAACGTAAGTTCTTTTAATGTTTTTTTTTATTTCGCTAATACAACCAAGTTTTGTTCCAAGATTGGGGCCCATCAAAACAGTAGTGATAGTTTGACACTGTGGTCTCCACGATTTGACATCAATCTGTGGTTCTGTTTCGGGAAAATGGTTTTTTCATTCTGCAGTTGGCTGTGAAAAATTGCAGCGATATCGGAGCGATTGTAAATTTGTAATCTTTGCTAAAAATCAATAATACAAACTATAAGTGATGTGTAATCTTATAAGCATATATAATAAAATTAAATTTGTAGATATACCATATACGTACATGAAAATGTTATTGTGAGACGATATTAATCTTTGTCTCAGAAAGGGTTTTGGTATTCAAGTTCAATGTTTACAGAGTTGGAAAATTGACAAAGATCCGCTGGTCTCGAAGTGATGACGTGATTGTGGTCAGTTTCGGGGACATCCGGACGGCTGTGAAGGCTCTGGGCGCTCATCTGCAGTTTGCCGGGAAAAGTCTGAAGGTTGACTTTTTCGACGACGATGCTGGTACCCCGAGTGTGCGTGTTCACGAGTCCTGGGCTGACTTGTTGGCCAGAGAAAGAAAGTTGGGGTAAGTCCAGTCTGCGTGCTGTGACCTGAGCTGCGGCAAAAGTGATGATAGTCCGATAAAGGAATTGGGGAAAGAAAGCTGCTTATTACGCGACAATAATTTGATTTCCAGATAAACATTAAGATCAAACTTTCCCACCATATATACTGGATCGCACATTAATTTACTATATAACTCACTCTTATTTTTGGATTACAAAATTTTCAAACTTTACTGAATGATTACAGATTTCCGGTAAACACTTTAACAGTATAAAGCTACCACTGCCAGTTTATTAATTAACTGAATTAATTGGAGTTACTTTCTGAGACACTTAATTTACAGTTATTAATTTTGGTTAAACTGAACCGTTGATTGAAATTTTCGCCATTATTGTGTTCCTTTTACGTTCTCCGTTTATATATTGGCTGTTTTTTCTGTGATTCTTAATTTTTGTTCCCGTGTGCCGTTCGTCGTTTATTGTTGGGTTTTTCTCATCTCTTCTGGGTTGTGTGAAATTTATAATATATAACCTCATATTAATCTCCTAAACATTGGCTCATATTTTAATCTGAGCTAAAGCCAAATTTATCCATTACGTACAATCACGATTATATTATTAAATTTAAATTTTATTATCTTATTGAGAGGCCATTTGACACCGTAACAACTTAAGAGAAGGTTTTATTCCACACCATTCTGGATTATTTTTAATTTCTGATTTTTTACCGCCGTCCTTTTGATTGGATTTAATTTTCCAATTTTCGGGCCGATCGGGCTACCTATTGCATCGGATTTGCATGCGATTACGATCAACCGCTGTCGTTCCACACGGGTTTATTTTGACGACTTATTGACCTTTACCGTCCTACTGCAGCGCTGTGGATTTAACTTTGGCCAGGAAAGTAATTTCGGACTATTAAACTGACTTTCAGATTTAAACTGACAATTATTTTGACTGCGTATATTTTTGTGAAGCTACATACAGTAAAATATTAGGCCAACAAGCTGCATTAGCATTGGTCATTATAAATCTAGATTAGGTTTTCAGCTTTTTAGACCGGTATATCACTTTCAGAACCTGATGTTAGTGTTGTGTGAGCGGTGGTTTTTTTATGTTGATATGTCTGGATGTTTCTTAACGCTACAGTAGAGGGATAAGTACATGAGGTTCATCGCTACAGTAGAGGGATAAGTACATGAGGTTCATACACGTATATATACGGGCTCTCAGTCTGGGAGGTCTTGGGCTTGTCCTGGATTTTATGAAATTTTAGGGGGGCTTGTGCTTGTCCCAATGTTTTTTGGGGGCTGGAACGGAAAAAAGCGCAAAAATTTCCAGGTTTTGGCTGAAAATGGGAAATTTGCTGCAAAATTTGGATATTTCTAGCGATTTTTTATTTTTGAAGCATTTTACAGCTGGGGCAGTTTTAAGTTTTCGGGCTCCTTTTTTCAGCACCCAGCAGCGGGGACTTGTCCTGACTCCTGATGGGTCGAATCTGAGGGGAGCCTGTCCCGGAATCTCAAATCGGGGGAGGGTTGCTTCCCCCCCCCCCCCCCCCAGACCGCCCCCCCAATGTATATCTGTGATTAGGTATATATAATAGTTTTTTCCTTTAATAATCCATAACAGGCCGTTTCGTTACGTAATTTTTGGTTTTTGTGTGATTATGGAGTAGTGAAAATTATATGCTTCTACTTGTTACCGTATCGACCCTCCGTGGAGGGTACCGTAAGTGGGTGTGACTGGTCGTGCCGGGCATATTTCAATTCAATTTTGTTTGGTTATTTGGCGTTTAAACAAGAGAAGTTAACAGGTTATAATTAAAAACATACAAAAACTGGCGATAGTATATACCAGAAAATACGTACTACTTTCCGCTCCAAAGGGACCTCAAAATGTCAAAAAGTACGACTATTAGGCCCGTATTCCAGAATTCGATCGAGGTGTCAGTAGTCAGTACGCGCATTTGTGTTAATAATAAACGTTTTTTTGCACTACCATGAGTCTTTTAGAGTAGCTACTAGGTTTTTCGACATCACCAGACCATTTTCAAAAAGTGGTTTTGCCCCCACATCGGTTTTTTCACCCCGTCTAATTTCGGTCCGGGTCATGCCCCCCGTCGTACGAAAGGAGGGACCTGGCACTGCGGTCATGAATAGAGGAAGGGTATATATATAGTCTTCTGTGAAAGTGTTTTTACATGAGCTGTTTGAGCTTTGAGCTGTTTGAGCTCGCATCTCTTAGTGCTGAGAAATTTGACTCCAAAATTCACCTTCCTTGGAGCCATGTCAGGTCAAAAATTTTGACTCATAAAAAATACCAACGAGACCCCTTTTGGATACCGCTTATATACGTTTGCCTACAGGGACTGTACTATCCACTAGCAAATTTTTAGACCTATACCACATACCCAAGTTCCGGAACCGGGGTGGAGGATCTTTGTGTAAAAATTCACTAGGAAGAATTTCGTCGGGGCAGTGCCCCCCACCCCACCCCTCCCACGAGTACTCCTTTGCGCCGCGTGACCATATATACGTGTAGATAGTGGATGTATCATGGATCAGAATGTGGGGGGCCCTTTATATTGTCGTGAAAAATTGCCATGCCAGTGTTTCTCGGATTTACGCGGCCCGGAGCCCTCGATTGTGAAGGGGAGGGGCTGCATTCTCATCCCTTATCATAACGACAGCATATATCTAAATCACCAGTCGTAATCTATATAGCTGGAGCTGGTGTATGAAATGCAAATCAACAAAGGGTGATTTTTCCGTTTTAAAGCTTTTTTATGGAGAGGTAAGTTTCCCCTACGAATTCGTACTTTCATTTTTCTTCTTGGACGTTGGTGATGGTGACCATATTCGAACGCCGCGCGTAACTCAAGAAACTAAACATTTAAAAATGCTCCCTAACTAAAAATTTAAAAATCCTTCCCTCTTGTTTATTGTTCATTTATTGTCTTGCCCCAGCCCAACAAAATATCGAAAATGAATTTTGGACAGTTGCCGGAAATTTTCAAAAGTGCCGCCAACGCCAACCCATGCCAAGAAATTAGCTACATATATACATACCTTCCACGAACGTTCGACCGGGGGAAAGGCGAATGATCATATCTATTTGGCCAGCACATTGGTACTTCTGGCTAACACCTGATTTGGAATGAAAAATCATTACGTCACGGGGTTCTGGTTCCTCTCCTTGTTCAAATTTAAATGAATCTTGGTCCTGTTGCTGAGTTCTGTTGACAATTGCAGTGGCATAGCCAGAGAATTTTGGGGGGGCGCATGACTTTTCGAATTTTTTAAATGTGTTAAAATGCATTTAACTGCGATTTGAACGCAAAAAACTGCACACACTAGCATTTTTCGGTCAAAAACAATGCAAATTTTTTGACCACAGCAGCATCGAGAGTAAAATTGGAGCTCAAAACAGCTACATAGCTACATCGCGGCAATGTTGGTTACGTCTTGGTTCTTTCCTCCTTTTGTTTGGGTGTGGGGCCGTGTCTACTTAAATACTGTGAAATTTTGACCTCTGTCCCAAAGCAGACGCAATTTGTCCTTGTTCACGCCAGAAAAAGTCGACAGAATCTCACTGTTTGATGTGAAATTTTGGTGAAATAAAAACTTCCGAAAAAAATTTTCTGCCAGAAATATAAACCACAGGGGGCGGGAGACCACAGGAAAATTTTTCACAGATTTGAAAAACCGACACCGGGTATATACAAACCTAGACTTTTTGACTACCGAGACCGAGACTGGGCTAATCTCGGGTTTTGACCAAGACCGAGACTTCCATCCCTAGTAGGGTCCCGAATTCCCGACGGGAGTAAAATTTTGGTCAAAATTTGAAAAAATCGCCCCCCCCTTCGAAGAAATTTTACACAAGGGTCCCCCCTTCTGGTTTTTATCGTCCGGCCGGAAAAATTTTTCGATACGTCTTTAATTGACCAGATTTGGCCTAAAAATCAAAAACTTCTCCAAAAAATTTTGTGTCGGGGCTGCCGCACCGGCGGCTTTGCTGTGTTCCTTGCGCTTATCTTTCATGAAAGCATGTGCATATCGTTACATAGACATTTTGCACTATGTATTTGCTGAATACAATGTTTAGTGTATCGTTTTAGTTGTTTTATTGTTACAAAAATGACATTTTTAGTAAATTTTAGATTTTTAGTGTGAAAAAATGTCGGAAAATTTGCAGCTTTGCCAGATTGTGAACCCTCCGGCCCACCATTTTTTTAAATTTTCGGTGTTTTGAACTAATTAGCAATGTTTTTGACTGAATAATGCTAATATGTGTCGTTTTTGCCTTTTTTAAAAAAATGTCATTCCCCCGATTTTTTTCTATGACCGCGCCACTGCCTATGGTGATCCACCGCTATAGGTAGTAAGTATATATGGGTTATGGCACTGTCGAGTTACAAATATAGATATATGCCTCTGTAGGTAATATATGTAGCCCCGGGGCTTTTCATGGGAAAACGTTTTCAATCCACCTTGCATGAAACAGTCAGCTTTCAAGCCGGGAAGCACAGATGTACATGGGGGTCTGGGGGGGGGGGCTAGCCCCCTCCCGATTTGAGATCCCGTGACAAGCACAAGACCCCCCCTCAGATTTGATTCATTGTGACAAGCTGAACCCCCTTCCTTGATGCTAAGAAGGTGCCCGAACAGTCGAAAACTCGAAAATTGCCCCAAATCGCCCTAAAATGCTTCAATAATGAGCAAAAAGCTACACAATTTCTGAGCCAAATTTGCTGAAAATTTGTACTTTTTTGGCATTAATTCGAAATCTTTGCGTTTTTGCTCAGTCCCCCGAAAAGTTGGGACAAGCCCCCCGCTAAAATTTCGAATAACAAGCCCCCCCCCAGACCTAGACCCCATGTACGCCGGGAAGCATGCCGAGAAGTATTTTTGACCTCGGTACTCTGTAGAATTTCTTGGGCCTTGGAAGTGGTGAAAATTCATTTTGCCCCACAATTTTGACGCGAAGTGACCAGCACACTCAGCGACGCGAAGTGACCAGCACACTCAGCTGATCACAAAATCCTGACCGGACCGGATTGCTACTTCTGCGAAGACTTTTTTGTTGTAACCGTTCGTTGGACGTTCGCACTCTGGCAATGTGGAACAATCGACTTCTCAACCTTCATTCAATACACGCTGTGGCAATTGAGACGCATCGATTGAGCAAAAAAAAATAAAGTCAAAATATTGATCACTTTCCAACTCCTACACAGTGCACAGCATTGTATTATATAGTACTACACACGACCCAACATCAAACACGACATGGTGAAACCGCTGTTTGAATATTTCTCTCAGTGGAAGCCTGTGTTGGGGCCAACCTGCATTGGTTGTGTGCGTGTGTTGGTGCACACAAAATGCGTCTGCGAAAGTAGCCCCTGCAAATGTGTGTGCGTGTCTAGACAGTGCGTGCAAGTGTGTGCGCGCACAAAATGCGTCCGCACAGCCGTGTATAATGGTCTTGTGGGGTGTGTGTTTGCGTTCGTCCAAGGACACACAGAGCTGTAGCGAGCACAGATAAAGCCCGGTTCACACTGAGCCTTAAAACTGCGGTTTTAAGGTTTTAAGGTTTTAAGTTTTAAGAGTAGTATTCACACTGCAGTTTTAAGGTTTTTAGTTTTAAGGTTTTAAGGTTTTAAAGTTTTAAGGTTTTAAGGTGGAGCGTTCACACTGCAGTTTTAAGGTTTTTAGGTTTTAAGTTTTAAGGTTTTAGGGTTTTAAGGTTTTAAGGCAGAGCATTCACACTGCCGTCCACAGTTTTAAGTTTTAAGGTTTTAAGCTCCTTAAAACCTTAAAACTAGAGATAAATATATTTTATCTCTTAAAACCAGTTTTAAGAAACACCCAATCACAGACGTGGTGTACGCGTCACATGCTCACTTCTAGTGGTCAAACTGATCAGCTGGTTTGACTGCGCAATGTTTATCACTATTATGAACAGTTTGCAAGTCAGCGGCACCTTTTTCGTGCCAAGTCATGTTTTGTGAGTTCAGCTACAGTTTCTCTACGGGTTTTTGGCATGAATTTTAGTTTGACTGTTCGGCGGGAACGCTAGCAGCTGCATAGCATGTACCAACGGAGCGTCGAACAAAGCCAACGTCATAGAGGGTTTGAAATGTTCATTGGTTTCAAAAGCTTTGGGTGTCTGTCTATCTGTACTGTCTTTACCTTTAGCGTTAGCTTTAAGATGATGATCAATCTAACCTATGTAAATGCAAATGAAATGCAAAATAATTGCAACATATTATTATATATCTTTACTTCACAAGGTTTTGATCACGCTCACCTAACAGCTCATTGAATTCTTTTGGCGACATATGCACAGAACCAAGAGTACATATTCTGTAATAGGGAAGAGTATTGCACTCATCCCTATTCTAGCTAATCCTATGTTGCGACCGAAATAGCCCTTTAACGTCTTGATTGGAGGGGAAGGTCTGACAGAACTCACCCAAGGTCACTCGGCCAGTTTTGATTTTTTGAGGAAAGTCGGAGGCGGCACATTAGTGTGGGTACTAACATTTTCAAATCAAGAAAGGTGACTCCCGGTACCGAGTTTTTAACACATCCTGTGCGTTTTAACAAAAATTACTCCTTTCAAAACATTAGCTCAAACTTAAAACTTAAAACTCCAGTGTGAATAGCAGCAAACCTTAAAACCTTAAAACCTTAAAACTTGAAACCTTAAAACCTTAAAACTGCTGCTTCTAGTGTGAACGCTTTTTGTTAAAACCTTAAAACCTTAAAACGTTAAAACTTAAAACCTTAAAACTTAAAACTGCAGTGTGAACACAATTCTTAAAACTAAAAACCTTAAAACCTTAAAACCTTGAAACCTTAAAACTTAAAACTGAAGCGTCAGTGTGAACCGGGCTTAATGTTTTCCAATATAACATTTTGTTTGACGAGACAGGGACGACTTTTTCTGTGCGTACACACATACTTATTGATCGGCCTTAGCTACGGGCACGTACACATTTTCATGTCTTTGAATACACACAGACACACACACGTGCTTCGTGCGCATATTTGTGTACACAAACACGCACACGCAGTGTGCACACTGCAGACGCATATATTTTGAGTTTGAGAGACGTAGCTTCGCTTGCCTGAATTCAATGTCCTGTGATTCTACGTACGTATATGCGTAACACAGCATGTGGACGGGTTCAATTTGAATTGTGCGCAGATAATCTGTGAACTCAGCTAGCTATCACAAGCGGATGAGTTGTCTGTTTTTCAACATGAATAAGTTGATCACTTAGGGTGGGTTCATCAAAGGTGATATTGCTAAATAATGGTTTCACGTAAGTTTTTCATTGGTTTTGCTTAATTTTATTACTAAATATTGCTACGTATATACTAGAGTTCGCAACGGGTCGAGATTTCATAACCCGACCCGACCCGAGCTAATGTCTAACCCGACCCGACCCGACTTCTACTCAAGCTGCTATACAAACACTTGAGATTCCTTGTTACTTTTTTGTTTCCAGTTTTTTTATATATTTCATATGTTTTATTAAGCTACAGCACAGATGTACATGGTGAACTAAAAAATCGCGTCAGATAGCTGTAAAATGCTTCAACAATGAGCAAAAAGCAAAAAATTGCTAAAAAGTTTCCGAATTTTGCAAATAATTAGCCATTTTTAGGCAAAAACTGGAAATAATAGCGTTTTTGTCAGTTCAAGCCGCCAAAACGTCGGACAAGCCCCCCTAGAATTTCGAAAAATCCGGGACAAGCCCTCCCAAACCGAGACCCTGTGTACATGTATGGACTAAAGTAGCTAATTTTGGCTACAAAGAACTAAGTGCTCGGAAAAGCTGTTACATCACTCTGTACATTTGGTTGAAAATGAAATTATTATTAAAGCAGAAAAGTTCACCGTAAAACTCAAGGATTTATAGCCAAAATTTTTGACCCGAACTGATACGCACAACTCGCGGGTTGGAAAATCTCAACCCGCACCAACCCGACCCGATTGCGAACTCTAGTATATACTGTTTCGTTACAAATTTCGTAGATCAGGGTTTTTTTTTCAAAATCGGCACTGTGTAAATGTTGTGTAAATTAAGAATTTGCTCTGTAAATTAAGGGTATGTTGTGTAAATTTTTAAAAGTGAGTATTTTAGCATTTTTTAGGTAAGAATTGACCGTTTTTTCACGTGAAAAGTAATATTTCGACTTTGAGACTCGAACTACATACGAAAATAAAAAATGAGATAATTGAAAATTTTTGCGTTTTTGTCAGTTCAAGTATTCGACACGCCAGGGCAAGCCCCCCTGAAATTTCGAAAAATCTGAAACAAGCCCTGACACACCCTATTTTACACAAAAAAAACCCTGTCGTAGATGTTCTTAAAACCTTGCTCCTAGCTCAGGTAAAATTTCAGCAAAATAGATATATACTTGTTTACTAAATTCGTAAAGAATCGGGCGATATTAAGGATTGAAATTAGGTGCAAATCGTGGTGAACGCGCGTAGAACCTCAAGGCTTAGCTAAACCGCCTTTGTGACATCCACCTTAAGCTCATAACAAGCACGTTTTGCGAGTAGAGTTGAATTATTCATGGAAACATTTCATGGCGACATGCTTGCAGTGCTGAGGATATTCTTCGATTATAAAACGCGGCACCATAATGTTTTCTTGCCAACATTTGTAACTAAACATGCCCATTCTCAGTCTTGATACACATCAATTTCTAGACTGCAATATCATCGCTTTCAAAAATGTTACTATATTAGTTCAAAAAGTTCAAATAGGACAGTTAAACTTTATGTGACGTCGACGTGTGATGTGAAGGGGACTTTCAGTGCCGCAATCGCGATTTTTTGCTGTCAATTTGGTGTCCAAGCTTACGTATGTAAATATGCACGCTAGAAATCGCGTGACAAACTCATTCATTCCCTTCATTTACACTTCATCCTACTAAAAATATGTAAGCAAAACGGTTCAGTTTCAGAAAAAGATAAGGAACATAGAATTTAAATTTACTGCATGCCCTAAGTTGCGCGTCACTAAACTCAGTGACATCCGTAGACTCCGTACGCAAGGTTGGCAACTGCATCTGAAGTCCATCCGGCTTCAACGTGCTGATAAATAGGTATATAATCTAGGAAATATGGTCGGAACAGGTTTTGTCATAACAATGATCAGTGAGGTTACTTTGGCGTTGTTCACTAACCGCTACGTACATGTCTTGTTGCTCTTGTATGATCCGACATACACTCGCACAGACGATGTTGTACATCCCATGTCGCTAAATACGTATATATATATATATATGTGTATACCTACGTGCATAAATTGATACACACGTACACACACACAAATGGTGCTTTTTCCTGCTGCGCCACAGCGCAGCAGGCTTCTTTAGAATGAGGTGAGCGGAAAATAACGTGCAACTAAATGAGAATTCTGTGTGCGTCTCTGTGCATTTTTATCAGCGTAATTGTGCGGTTGCAGGTGAGCGTCAGTGTGCGTTCCAAATGTGTCTGTTCTACAGCTCTGTTCATTGTTTGTCTATGTGTCATTGTAACTACCTTCGTACGTAAAAGCACGTACGTAACGCACGGCTAAAGTACACACAAAATCCGAAGCTCATTTGCATAATATACATGAGTATGTTTAAACACAATGAAATATTAGTTGCAAAAATTGTTTATCACCAATTTAATATTCATAACAGTCGATATATTTTCCTTTGACTGATTACATAGTAAACTTGCAGTAAAGTCTCACACAAGTCTCACTTTAAAAGTTCATCTCACATTATTCACATAGTCTCAATTATCCACTGTTCACAGTTCACTTAAGGCGTAATTAAGAATAAAGATAAAATGAAATTTATCTTTGGCACGATGTCACAAACAAGACCAGTACCACTACAAGAGCCAACACAAATATGTATGCTCAGAGAGAGACTCAGAGTGCATTTTTGCGGCAAGTACGGCGTTACTTGCAGCTTTTAGAAATGGCAATATCAATGCACCCAATGAAATTGACTTCAGTATTCCAATCATCAAGCATACGAAAAGCTGCTACATAGTCAACGTAGGGGTAGGGACCGACATTTAAGGCATAAATGAGCTTCCAAAAGTTGCCCAAATGCATCATTAGTTAACAAATTTTATATCAATGAGCAGTTGTCAGAGATTTATGGATGACCGGTTGACGCAAACATATGTATGAATTAGAATGGTCATCAATGAAACGGGATTGCAGTAACCCATGTCAGAGAGCAATTATGTTATTGCAAATATTGCTGTGTGCAGTTTTGCAGTTTTTTGATGTGGTTCGAAATCACTGATTTTGATTCTCACTAGCATGGCTATACTGCGACTTTTAATAAACTAAACATGCAGTTTAATGCATGAAAAAAAGCTGCAACTATCAGTTGATGACGATATTACTTCGTGCAAATGACTATCTGCTGCGCAGCAGGTTTTGGTTCACAGAGTGAAAATATAGGTTTGATATTCTCAAGCTCCTTTTGCATTAGGCTTTGCTTGTTCAGGACCTGTCTGTAGTTTTACAACATAACTACACGCAATCATAGAGATCGATTGCACTATAGTATATACGCGGCGGCCTCAGAATAAAACGCTGTATATACAGTTACTGGTATGTATTGGAGGGTATCAGCTAAAAACGCTCACTTATTCATGTACGACACACTTTGGGCTTTGGCTCTTATCATACATGGGCGTTGGGGGTTTCATCCCACCCTCCCAGACAGGTGCTTCCACACCACCAACATCAAAGATTTTTTACGTAACGTTTATCAAGTATGTTTAATAACCACATGGCACATATACATTAAAATGATCTAACTGGCTAAATCATCACTTTTGATAATTTAGCCCGTTGACTTTGAGTTTCATTCAAATTTTTCTGTTGGTCAGGTGATTAAATTTCGGGTTGTATCTTGACAAATATCCAAAAATTTAGTATATATTCTTTGAAATAGAGAGTCGTAATTCGTAATAAATCATTCTGCACATCTTTCGTGTGCTCAGAAGCACATTCTTTTCATGATCAGCCCATAGAAACAATAAGATCACACTCTACTTTGTAGTTATGTACATATGTATACTATATACGTATACACAATATATACATGTGTAACGTTGTAACGCAGATGAGCACCGCACCCGTGGGCGGACACGCCAATGGATCTATCTGCGAGTTGCCTTTACATTACATATGTTCTTCATTACTTCATTTCGCTGCACTTTTGCTGATGCCGAGCCCGTTGCACAAACCATTTGTCAGTGCTTTTTGCACAAAACACTGATAAATTATCAGTTATTCAGACCTAATATTAAAATTTATCGAAAAGTTATTGATAATAAGCCTTCGTGTACACTGATAAAAATTAACCGACAATTGATAACTGATAAACTTTTGTGTTTTTGCAATGTCCCTTTTTATTCGATTTATATATGTTTCAGTGATCAGTAAATCGTACTAAAATGGTGTGTGTTGATTGATTGTATTAATGTGTAAATTGGTATATTTCAGATTTATCATCAAACCTGCCACATTTAGCCGCGCCACATACCGGCAGGAAACCTACAAGTCACAGGATGGCCCCCGACAGCCCGCGGCGCCACCACCCCTTCCGCCCACACCACAGTTGGGGTACATAAGGATTATATATATCATATTAGCCACACTGTCGGTGGAATGCGTAAAGGCAGTCTTAGCGCAGTTGTGCTAAACGCAGTCTAGGAGCAACGTTCTAACCTATGTAATACGTGTAGAATTTTTCGTTACTATGTTCTAACTTACTGAAATACAACGCTTTAGACTGATTGTAACGTAAGACTGCCTTTCTGCATTCCACCCTGTGTGTCCATTCACCGACAAAATTGAACTACAATATTGAAATGTGTGTGTGTTTGTGTGTGTGTATCATGTATATATTTATATTTTTCAGCCCCCCTCGTCGGCCCCCGCCCGTCCCCCGGCCCAGGGATGATTCTGGCAGCAGTCGGCGAAGCAGTCCCTCCCGATCTGGCTCTGAGAGCCCGAGGTAGCGTTTTCATCAGAAATTTGCATGTTATCGTCCAATTTTGTGTCAGACTTAGCCTAGTTCATACTTTTCCTCGTCCTTATTTCTGTCATTTTATTCCTAGGCAATTCCAAGCTAACTAACTACATGTAGAAAAGGGTCATTTTTGCAGAAGAATGGTTGACTCTAATTTAGTAATTTGTATGTGAAAAATTCGTTGAAACGATAACGTTATTGTCAATACTTTAACAAGCAGACCAAAAATTTCATAAACTTATCCCTGTCTCTATCTAATATATTTTGAAGCACATGTGTGTAGCGGACTTACGCTTAGGAAAAAACCGTGCAATAAGTGCAGGCAATAACGCAACTTTCATAGCTGAACCAGTAATGCAAAACAGGGGCCTGTAGCCCAACTTGACAAGTCTTACTATTTTGTAACAATAAATTGTAAATGGAAAATCGGGTGATTTTGCACTTACAATATTGTAAGACTTGTAAAGTTGAGCAACAGGCCCCACAGGCGCGTTTTTTTGTAAGTCTGGTATGGTAAGTAAACGTATGTGTAAGCTTAGAAAAACCCAAAGACAAAGCTTATTTTATTTTCCGAATCAGACCAGTGTCCTCTAAACCTGTTCTGATAATGTTTCAGACCATCTAGTCGTTCCCTAAGCCTGAGTCTGAAGCCCGGTCAGTCCTCCTCTGGCTCGTGTGTGCTGCTCGTCAGAAATCTGCCCGTTAGATCCAGTGGTAAGGATTCCACTGTGCTGGGTAGGTCAAAGTCAGAGGCTGCGTATAATTATGATAATATGGTTTCATATTATTTACTAGAATTTGTAGATATTGTGTATAAATAGGGTTTTTATTATTATTAAAAGCAAAAGCAAATTAATGTCTCTGTGCGAACAAACTTTGTGCTACGTAGCACACTAATTTATGCTTGAAACGTAACAGCTACATTAAGTTTTTCGCGATGGAAATGTTTACATGTTTAGTAGATTGAGAGTTTTTTGCTGTTGGCTTTTTGGCGAGAGTTTTCTACACAAATTAGTAGTGTCAGTTATTGCTATTACAATTTCATACAAATTAGTAGTGTCAGTTATTGCTATTACAATTTCTGATGTTATGATGTAATGGTTTTAGCAGTGAACCTTCATTGTTGTTTCTGTCCACTCTCATTTAGCTTCTAATCGAGCAAAAGTCGTTAGTGCTCATGTATATTGTATAAGTAGTTTTTGATGCAAACTGTTGTGCGATTATGAATAGCAGCCTTGGTGTAGTTGTCATTCATTGAATTGTTAATGGGCTGTCATTGGTTCAGATCAGAGCATCAAGGATGGCCTTTATCACAAGTACAAGAAATTGGGGAAAGTTGTGTCGGTGAAAGTGGTCGGGGATGGAGAAATGCGATATGCCTTGGTCTCCTTCAGAACGTAAGTATATAATATATAGTATTCAACAAGGGTCGATTCATACTTTATAGTTGTGTTATCGTTTGGCTCGTCGACACTGCAGTAAATCGGATTTTTTGTGAGTGTAGTATGACTTTGTTTTCATTAATTTACACTTTAACGTGTATACAACAGCGGTAGAATGCGTCTAAAATGTCACTTGTAATGTTACGGAAAAGTTGTCAAAAGATGCTGACTATGATAGGTATAGCAGAACTTTGGCAAAGAAGCTAAACTTTTCTACTAGCATCTTAATTGGAGAAATGTTTCAAGCCGTCACATTCAAATATAAAATTATTCAGATCAATTTGAATACTAATTACAGGAAATAGTATCGTATATATAAGTATCATCGTTAAATTCAAATCCATAAGGTCAAAGGTCAAGGATTAAAATCATAAATTTCAGGCCAACGGAGGCCCAGAAAATTCTGGAAGTCACCCGAACGGACGAGTCCCTGTTTCTTGGCTGTCGTGTGGAGGTGGACATGGCGCCGGCTAGTCTGGAGACCGTGGACGACAACGAAAAGCGGCCTCTAGTGAAAGACTTTGACGAACACCATCCCAATTCCTCGAGGACGCTCTATATTGGCAATCTGGAAAACAGAAACACCCTTACGCCCGATTTACTGAGGGATATGTTCTCGCCCTTTGGAGAGATTCTGGTGTGTTTTGATTGTCTCGTTTGGACTAGCTCGATTTCGGTCGATTCATTCTAATGCAGTCGTATACGCCACATGTCCGTTTTCGGCAGTTTGAAGTGGTAGTTTAGTTTTAACTTAATGGACTTATAGCATAGGATAATTCTATTTACAACACTGTGTCCCGCTCAGCCGACACATTTACGAAAAATATCACAGTGTTACACTAACTAGGTATTATATTTGGCGTGATTTTTTTCATAATTTGGACCGAAAATTGAACAACTTGAACGACTGTAAGTATAAACAACAGTACAACAAAGAGTGATATCTATTATGTATATACTCTTTGTAAATAAATTGACTCTAATAAGTCTGCTTTGACGCAGGATGAATTAAATTTGCATCGATAACATGTCGAGTTCGCCTAATCATGTTCTTTATTTTTTTCAGGACGTTGATATTAAAAATCAGAATACACCTGCTCCTTTTGCGTTCATTCAGTTTTCTGATATTCGCTCTGTGGTCAAGGCCATTCATAAAATGGACTCGGAATTTATGGGAAATAACAAATTGAAGGTAAGCCATTGTGTTACGGTTTTTTGTGTCAAATTTATTTTTTGTTTATTGTATTTAATAGAATGGTTTCGCTAATAGAAGTGGTGAAATTCGTTGTAGGGAAAACTTTTCACTGAATTCACTATCGATGACTTGCAGAACTGATTTTTACAAATTCTGACTTTGTCCTAATATAAAATATGTCTTCATAATTTTCGATAAACTTAATCAACTTGCTTATAGCAAAGTCGTAACCTTTGACATCCTAGCCTTTGACACAAAACCGGATTGATTTGATGCCAGTGGCAGATTTATGGGGTGCGGTGGTACGCCCCCAACCACACCCCCAGCGAAATTTTTCCCAAGTAAAATTGTACGCGAGGGTTTGTTTGGCTTTGATGTTTGGTTTTTCTAATCCGGCGAACAAAATTTTTTGCTTTCAAAGAAATTTAACTTAAAATACTTTCGCTTTCCCTTCCCCGTAATTTCACACTGAAGCCGCTCGTGTCTGACGCGTAAATTGGCGTTATCTGATCAGCTAGTGCAGTCCAGACCCTTTTTCACTGCTCTGTGTTGTTTTAGCTTGGCTTTGGGAAATCGCTGCCGTCGCACATAGTCTGGCTGGACGACCTGACGGCGGCGCAGACGGAGGCGGTGCTGGTGCGCAAGCTGAGTTTCTATGGCAACGTGCAGAGCATCGTCATCGACCCCGCTCTCGGCCAGGGACTCGTCTACTTCGACTCGGTCGAGATTGCCCAGAAGGTCGTGCAGGACATGAAGGGACGCACCATTAGCGGCCGACGGGTCCAGGTATAGAATAGATGGGGATTTAGTTGAGGATTGATAGTTATGGTGGAATGCGTGAAGTCAGCCTAACGATGGAACCAGTCTAAGACATACTGTTTCAGTAATTAGAAATTATTCTAATATACAATCCAAACGATTTGGTATATTCAGAATTATCATAAGTTCCTGTACATGGCTAGCTACCCTCCACTAGGAAATATTGTAACGAACAATATTGCGCGTATTAGATAGGTTAGAATGTTGCCCTTCAAGTTAGAATGTTGGCGTTAGACTGCGTTTAGCAAATACTGAACCAAGACTGCCTTTATGCACTCCACCGTCAATGTTTGATTGGGATAGAATTATTTGCGATCTAAAGACTGGGTTGTATTTTTTCGAAAGAAATCGTCCGCAAGTCGACAATGCATAAAAACGGATACACAGCTATTAGTTGTGCTTTTTATAGTCGTAGTAGACGTTGTAATCCAGCTTGGCTAGCTAGTAATATATTCGTTTGTATTCTACTTTTCACAGCATTATGGTCTGTCTTATTTCGCATTCAATACCTAACGTTTGTTTTAGGTTGACTATGCCTCCCGCGAACTCCAAGATCTATTCCTAGACCGACTAGAGCGTCCCCCGGCCCTTCGGGAAGAACTGCTGGCCAAAGTCGGCTCCTACCCTCCGCCTTTTCTAGACTCCCACCTTTCGCCCACAGCCCCAACTGGTGCCGGCTTGGGCATCATTGATCCCTACTATAACTTGGATCGACTGGACAGGTTAGCTGGCTTTTTGTTGATTCCTGATCAGATTTGATTCGAATAGTAGGTTTAAGTCATTTTTATTGTAGTATCTCGCCTGTGGACTTTGTGACAATATATTATTATACTTCATGCAGTCATGCCTTTTTTTCTTTTTTCAGGGAAATTTACGAGCGAGAGCGGATATTGAAGGAAATAGGAGATTCAAGGGGACATTTGGATCGAGCCAGGTAGAATACAAAATTAGTAGTGTCGACAAGAGCATACGCATGACACTTTTCTGCACATTACGGAGAGGGTAAAGGCAACCCAGCGGTGCTTAGATCTTTTCTTGTCCCTATAGCGACAGTGGTATTTAGCATAATAGCATTGTGTTATTTGAGCTTTGTTTTTGAGGGTGTTATAATTGTCAAAAAATTAGTTGAGCTAAATGCATCTTTAGTTTTTAAAAATGGATTGTAAATATCAATGGCATAATCTTAATGTGACGATGAATTTGGTTTGTCAGTGAATTTGAGTAAAAGTTTATTAGGCATTTACCGCATTGTATTGGAGCATTGGACGAAAATTCTATCTCAATAGGCGTGCTGCTAACCTTCAAAAATGTAGAAATTTGGCGACTTTTTTGTGATTTCTGTCCTAATTTTTTTTCAGAGAGCGACTAGACTATCCCGACTATCGAGATGATCCTTACGCACGGCGGGATCAAATGAGAGACCGATACCAAACTGATCAGGTAAGGAGGGAACCAGTCGAATTGGAGTGTATATGGCAACGAAACAAATGATCTATATCTATGATAATGTATAGAATGCAGCTGATGTCTCCTCCGAATACGAAAAGATTATTGATCACATTTGCTGAAACTGCCTCCGATATTATCACAACTGTTGCCGTGTTTTGTCGAAAGTCGCATTGTGAATCGAATTAACGTCTGATCACAAAAATGTTGAACACTGAGGACAAACCAAAATGCGATTTCTTTGCGAAAATAACAAATTTCAGCCGCCAAGAGTACAGCAAGAAGCTGCGAAAACATGCTACGTCTTTTCACTTTGTGTTCAACATGTTTGTGGTCAGACTTTAGCTCAAGATTTTGGTCAATTAAATTTAGTTTATTTTTGTTTCTTTTTCAGCGTCGCCGTTCCATTTCCCCCAGTGGCGCCAGTGGTAGAATGAGTGGTCGCCTGAGTCGCGATCGCAGCCGCCTGGGCGCCCCTGGGGTGGAGAGCAATATGGGCGGGGGACCCTGGAGCCCCAGAGGAGAGCGAGAATTGGACGGAGCCGGACCCCGGTCCCCCTCGGCCAAACGATTTAGGCCAGCCGTCATGGAACCAGCCACCCCGCCAGGCGACACTAAGTCTAGGCGCGACGGCCTGCCTAGACCGCCGGGCGCCAAGAAGAAAAGCTCCGGGGAATCCAGCTCTGGGTCCAGTTCCAGCTCTAGTGATTCGAGTAGCGGCGACTCGTCGAGTAATGATAGTTCGGATAGTTCGGAGGTGAGATATTGTTTTTTTAATTTGCCTCGGCTTGATATTTAGTAGTCTTGTAGGCTCTTGTCACTATTACAAAGCTTATTCAGCTAATTTGAAAGTCATTAAAATCTGAATCTGATTATTTTGGTCAAAACGGCCTGTAATATGAGGGGGGGCGTGGACCATAAACTCTCCTCCCCCCCCCTGAAAAAATGAGGGGTTGGGGGGATGGAGGGGTTCGAAAATTTGGGTAAAATTGGCACGGTTTTCGAAAGTTTTACAAAACAGACTGGAAAGACGTCGGCTACAAGTTTGAGCTGACCGTATAGTGTGTTTTCAACTATTGATAATTTTCTCATCTTTTCAGGAAGACAACGAAACCAAGCAGCCGGGCAGTGATCGCAGCATGCCCGAACTATTGCGCGAGAAACAGCAATTGCTGCAGATGCTGGAACAGCTAGACGACGAAGAGGCCAGCAAGAATATGGAGCTGCTGCTGGGAGGCGGAGCCAATCGGGGCGGCGGAGGCGGAGCTGGCGGCGAGGCGGCAGCCAATGACAACAAGGCTGGCTCGGCCAAGATCCATGACGTGTTCGATTTGCGCTGGCAACGACAACGACTGAGGGCATTGGCCAAGGAGAATGAGGGAGCGGCCCTGGCCTTAGGGTTGGTGGGTGGCGCCGACGGGTCTGGGGCGCAGAATCCGGCCGTTTTCTCACCGGCCGTCTCTGCTGCTCTACAGCAAGCCGTGGAAACCCTGAAACAGTCCAATCCAGAAGCCATCACCAATTCTATGCTCAGCTCACTGGCGTCGGCAGCGGTGGCTATGAACCAGCAACAAGACCAGGCAAAAAACTTGTCAGGCTCGGGAGGAACGACTACGGATGATCCTCCCGACGAGAGACAGGCTGCCAGTCCTGGGGATGTGGATCGGGACGAACCGGAACGCCGTCAGCCGGCCAAAATGGCTCCCAAACCCGTGCCCCCTCCGGAACACTACCCGCTGAGCAATAACCCGCCGAAACCCGTGCCCCCACCTAATGTGGGGGGCGCCAGTGGGTTACATCTGAGCCCTTCGCAAGACCGGGACAGCATTTCCCCCCCGGTTCGGCCGGCACGCAATGGTTTTGGGCCGGATGGGGATATTCTGATGAATGAAGTAGACCATGGTGGTGGGGGCGCTGGGGACTCCGAGGGAGAGGGGGCTGAGCCGAAATCCGTGGGTCAGGGGGGCACCGGTGTCATGGAAATGTCCGGTTTCCGTAAACGACGGCGGCCGGCCATCAAAATGGTCGGCGGGGATGGCGTTTCGGAGTCGGCAGGTGGCGGCGCTGGCACCCTGACGGCAGCGGCGCGATTTGAGGATTTTGAACAAGAGGACGAAAGCGCCATTGTGGTGAATTGCGTGACGCCGGTGGGAAGACAAAAGTCTGTCCCCGTCACCGAAGCGACGCCTGAGCCGACCAAACTAGTAGCGCCCAAGCTGGAGCCTGGCGTCAGCGCTGCTAAACCGACTGCTACTGGTGCTACGACAGCTGGCGGCAAGTCAAAGACCAAAGCTGCATGCAAGGCGATCCCGCTTGAGCCCCCTGAAGGTCTGCATGACAGTGCGCTACTCGACCCGCGACCTTTGCCCTCTGACCAGAAGGCTAAAAATGGCACTTCTGTCGCTGACTCCGAGGAGACAGATTTGAGCCCTTCGAGTCCGACAAGCCAGGACGGCGATAATGAGACACGAGGACGAATTTCATTGGATTTTCCCGTGCCTAAATTTGCAATTGGATTACGCTCTACAAATGCTGCAAAATCGTCTGTTTCGGGGGAACTGTATAGGCGCGGCGACTCAACCAATTCCGCTCAGTCTAGAGCAGATGAGTCGCGGCGCCGTATTTCTAATTCTAATAATCCTGCTAATTCTGCTAATCCTAATGCTGATCTCACTAAATCGGATTCATTATTATTGTCTGAGGCTGAGCCATCGGCGCCCGCGCCCGTCGCCGCCAAGGATAGCGGCAGTAGCCCAGTTTTGTCGCCCGGGATGCAAAATTTGTCCGATGTCGACTTGTCGCCAAATCCCGACGCACCGCCCACCTCTGGGCACAACAGTCATGACCCCTTCAACTCCCCTTTGGGGCTGGGAGGTGGTCCCTCGCCCGGAGGCTCCCCGGGACGGCCCTCGTTGGAGGAGCGTATCAAGGCTTTGGACGAAAAGTTCAATGTGCTCGAGAAGGCCGTGAAAGCGGTCAATAAATCGACCATGGGCGGAGCGTTCGAGGCTGCCGGCTCTACCAATAAGATTACCGTCTCTACTGCTGCCCTAGCCGCTGGGCTCACGTGCACCAATAGCGCTAGTACTGCTCCGAGCACCAGCAGCCTACACCATGTCGACTATACCAAATATACTATCAAGAAACGGAGTTATAGCAGCGCCCTGGCGCCCCTGACACCCACTAGCAGCGCCCCAAACGCCTCGCTGCCCTTCAGCTCCTCAAATACGGCCAAATCCATTCTGAAAAGCACAATATTTGATCAAGACATTCAACGGCTGGCTGGCATTGAAGCCAAATATACCCCGGGGGTCTATCAGGCGCCCGGCGTTGCGAGCGCTCCCGTGGGTACGGAATGCGCGGCTGCTGTTCCTGCAGAGGTTTTGGTTCCAGATCCAGCTCTGGTGGCCACAGTCCCAAAACCGACAGACTCCCCCGGTGGCCCGGAAACCGCTTCTACCCAGCAACCCCCCCAGGCCCCCTCTGAAATGCCGGGTCTCCTGTCCGTCCGTATACCCTCCCAGGACTCGGCCCCGTTGCCGACTCCGGCGACCAGTGACTCGGAGTGCGGTTTTCAGTCCTCTGGGTTTCAGCCCAAACGCCCCATGGCCCCCCCTAAGGCTCGTCTGTCCACTGACGAGGCCCCCCCTGGCCCGGCCAGCAGTCATTCTACTGGCTCGTCAGCCTCCTATGCTTGCGTCAGTGAGATGCTGACTCCGGTTGCTGCGACACCCTCTGTCGGCCCCCCCTCAGCCAGCTTGGAGTCGCCGACAATGGGCACCAACCCCCCCGCCTCTCTACCGCCCGGGGGCGCCTCAGGGCTGAGCAGTTTCGCCTCAGCTGCTGTCGCTAGCACCAGCCTCAGCCAGATCCCCATCTCGCCCCCTCCCTTGCAGGGCATACTGAAGAAAGGACCCAAAACACCCGGCAGCAGTGAGGACTCAAATTTGTCGTCGGCTTCAGCCCCCCACTGTAATGGGCCCGTTCTCGCCACCGCTCCCCTGTCGCCCTCCTTTTCCACCCCAGTCGATCCTAGAACACGGAAAGATCCGGGGTTCACTAGTCCCGGCGCGACGTCAGGCTCCTCTTCTGGTCGACCGCAAATGCCCTATGATATGGTGAAACAGGACCCGATTAAATCCCTGAAATATCCCCCAGCCCCCCCGGTCGCCTCCAGTACCCCTGCTGCGCCCAATCCGACTAATCCGCCTAATCCACCGCTGAGAAATATTAATCCTCCCACAACTGCGGCGACTATTTCAACACCTAGTCGGCCCTCAACTTTGAGTCGTCAATCGTCGGCTAGCGTTGACTCAGCGTCGACTGAACCCGCCAGTGTTGCGCCAAGCTGCACAAAACGCGAGTCGGAAAAAACTTTTGGTCTTCGGCACGAAAAAAGCAGCGCTCAGCTTCAACGATCAGCATCACTGACGACGAAACCGGACTCGGTAGCGAAGCTAGAGCAACCATCGAGAGAACTGAAAAATCGCGAACTTGATGAACTATTTAAGGGGACGCCGGACAAAGCTCTTACCAGTGGCGAGAGCAAAAAGGAGCTAATGTCAACGGAAAGTTTGCCTAAAATCAAGAAAAAGGAAAAAGAAAAACCGCCCTCTTTGGCTTCGGAGTTGTTTCCGCCGTCTCTAAAGGAGAGCGCTAAAAAGGAAAAGTTAGCTATGAGCGGCGCTATTAAAAGCTCCGCGGAACATAGTGCAGTGGCAACCAAAAAAGAAAGTGATACTAGCGTCACGGGTAATTCCTCTAATTGGACCAAATTGAAGGATAGACAAAATTTGGATAAAAATTTAGTCAAATCCAAATCGACGGAAAAAGTGTCCGGTAAATTGGCGGATGAGAAAAAGGACAAAGAGAAGAAGCGAATCGACAAACCGCATAGCAGCGGAACGAAAGCGAGTGAAGAAAAATCAAAAAGTGCCAGTGAAACGGATAAGAAAACCAAAAAAGCGGTTAGTTTGCTTTGGTTATAAATATTTTTATCCTTGATATCAGGGGTGGACGCGGGTCAGAATTTCCGACCCGCGACCCAACCCAACCCGCGGCTCGACACTCGTGGGTAACCCGCACCGTAAAACCCGACCCGCGACCCACTTTGACCCACCACTCGGCGTAGCCAGGATTTTGACAAGGCTGGCATATTTTTAGTGGGGGGGGGCTGGGGGGGTGGCCCCCCCCCCCCCCATTTGGTCCGGAGCCCCCCCCCCCATTTTGGTCGCGCCCCCCCCCCCATTTCAGATGGGGTGCCCCCATAGCCCAAAATTTTTTCCAGAAGGATGTTTTAGCAACTTTTTAGCTGTAGCGATGTCAGGTTCGTCAGGTTTTTTGGTTCCTTTTTAGTGTAGCTGTAATAACGTATGAAATCGTAACATTTAATGTATAATAACCACCTTTTCGTGTATAGTGTTTTATCGTGAATTTGGTGCGCCCCCCCCATTTTGGTCGACGCCCCCCCATCCATGGGTGGGGCTGCCCCCCCCCCCCATCGCGCCCCCCACATAAAATTTTGCCTAAAAATATGCCAGCAAGGGGGGGTCGCACCTTGTTTACTTTTTTGCTCACTTGTTTAAACTCACTATTGCGTTGTCCGGGAGCGTCAGCCACCAAAATCCTTTTATTTTTACACTTATTAGCGAAGTGGCTTACATAAACAAAATGTAAATTTGGTCATTTAAATTAAATAAACTCACTGTTTCGGGGGTCTGGGCCTGAGGGCCGTAGCCCTCAGATAGAATGGAGGTTTTTCAATTTTTAGACAAATTTGGTCAACTGGAGACGCATCAAAAATTTTTTCCGGCAAGAAAATTGAAAACAAAAGATGTGAGGGAACTTAATATCAGACAGTATATTACACACATAAATGCAGCATAATGCACTCTTTTAGACAGGCATATAATAGGCTTTGATGAAAGTTAATAACAATTATAAATAGTAAACCACAGAGTTTGCAGGGGTCTGGGGGCAGCAGCCTCCAGGAAAAAATTTTGAGAATTTTTTAATTTCTAAGCCAAATTTAGTCAGTAGTAGTGGTTTTTTCAGTTTTCGTGGGTCGGAAACTCGGAAAAAATGTTTCGACCCGACCCGCGCAGCCTGAAGTGGGTATATACCCGCGGGTCGACCCACGGCTAAAATTTTTCAACCCTACCCAACCCGCGGGTACCCACGACCCGCGTCCGCGTCCACCCCTGCTTGATAGTATAGTGGTAGGTCTTACTAACACACTAGCGATTACTGAATATTTTGATCTTTCTGGCAATAGCTTGTTTAGCTTACTGCTTAGTCAATAAATAATCGTTAGCGTGTGATACGAGGTAGGTAGTATCGCACTACACAAAAACGGAGACTAACTAGGGTTCCTGCTCATTAAAAAGCACCGACAGACAGATACAGTGATGGAAATGGAAGTGAGCTAGCACCATACTGCTAACGTTTCTCCCTGCCCTCGTACAGATATGCCATAGGCCTCTATTGCTTTATACTTGACACCTTTACTATGTACTCCTAAATCTTGATTAGTAAGCCTGCATTTATATAGCTTAGCTGATTTAATTTTTATTTTTTCTTGCACAGAACATATTTAAAAAAAAAGCATTGGAGTTAGCTAAAGGAAATTATAAAATGTTTTTTAGAAAATAATAGATTTTTGTGTTTTTTTTAACAGGAAAAGAAGAAAGACAAGGACAGAGAAAGGGAGAAAGAGAAGGAAAAAGAAAAGGAAAAAGAAAAAGACAAAGACAAGAAAAAGTCGAGTAGTGCCGAGAAAAAATCGACTAGTGGCAAGACGACAGAGCGAAAAATGGCTGTCCATTCGTCGAGCGAAAGCAGTGATTCAGGTAGAAACGTAGGATGGAGTTCTTTCTGACAGTCTGCATGTCAAAATTAGAGATAGACTTGAAGACAAAACACGGCCTAAAGCGACAAGCAGAGTGTCTGATGAATAAGCAGAGTCTTAGTGACAAAACACCGTACGGAGTTTACTAAACCTGCCATGTTATGGCCTGTAAATGATTATGTATAAGTTATCTCAGCACATGAGTTCTGAATTTTTTGGTAAGTCCCAGACTCCCCGCAATTTCTGCACGTTTTTTGACTTATCTCTTAGCCGTGAATGTGAGTTCATGTATGTGTAGTTTTGCGAATTAAGCGGATACATGGCTGTAAGACGCAATAGTATGGTTCAGATATTATATTTGTAATCTATCGTTCTAAACCGAATTCGTAGCCATACGGAAGAAGTGGAATTTTACTTCACAAAAAAGCTTAACCGGCATAGTCATGCCATAGCAGCATTAAAATTTATCAATTTAGTTTGTCCTTTATTTTTTCTTTTTCCTTTTTAGCCGGCGACGATTTGGACTCAGATGACGAGCGTCTGAACGCCAAAAGCTCGCTGAGCAAGGAATGGCAGGAAGCACTGGCTGCCGTGGCTGATGAACCAATTCTGGGCCTGTCCATGTACGACCGGGTCAAGCGACGGTCCAGTGCCGTCGGAGGGGGCAAGGGGGAGGGGGGGTCGCAGGCGAAGAAGCTGGCTCGGCTAAAGGGGGGTCCGGGCAAACCCAAACGACGGCGCATTCAGGTGGATACGACCTCGTCGGACGAAGAACCGGCGGCGACTGCCAAATCTACTCAGCCACAACTCAGCGATTCTGAGTTGTCTGACGCTGATGCGACCCCAGCCCCCTCCTCTGGCAAAGCGGCCCCCGTTGGCAGAAAACACAAACCGCAACATTCAGCGTCCGGAAGTGACTCGGAAATTGACGAACCAGCCAAACCGACTGCGAAATCGGGCAAACCGCAGCCGACGTCCAGTTCAAGCACTAAAGGCAAGAAACGGGTTGAGGATGTGTTCAGTTCTGATTCGGAGAATGAAGAAGCCACTGCTGCTGCCGTCGTGCCGACCCGACCGCCTCCGGTGAAATCTAAAACAAAAATGGCTGAGAAGAAGGAGAAGGAAAAGGTGGAAAAAGTTATGGAACACAAGCACCAGGAGGACGTGAAAAAGCCGGATAAACAACACGGGCAGTCATCTGCTAGTGTGGCGAAATCGAAAGAAAATACGACGGAAGTTTCGGCGGAAAAACAGCGCACGGAAGATCCTCCAATTGAGCCAACAAAGAAACCAGATGAACCTGCAAAAAAGAGCAAAGACATGAAAGTGAATATTGCTGCAACAGAACATGAAAGTCGTGAGGAAGAAAAAGAGCAAGAAAAGGATAAGGAGAAGGAAAAGGAAAATAAAAGCCCAACCAAAGCTGGGGGAAAGAAGAACAAAAACCGTTCTACTGCGCCATCTTCTGATGCTGAGCTGTCAGTGGAAAAATTGGCGACAGAGGAGACTGACACTACACCTAAGCTGGTCGAACCTGAAACTAGCGAAAAGTCAGGAGGCAAGAAAAAGCAGAAAAAGGGTGATCATAGCCGAAAACGAAAAACGGGGGCTGCTGAGACTGCAGACCAAGAAGAAACGAAAAAATCGGCCAAGAAAGCAAAGTCATCGGATGAAAAAACAACTACAGCTAGCGGCGTGTCTGAAAGTCACAAAGCACCAACGGAAACTGCTAATGCAGCTAGTGCAGCAGCAGCCGCTGACGCTGATCCTAGTGAGCCTACTAAACCGAGACTACTGACAAAAGCCGCAATGAAGGCTCCTATAGATGAACCTAAGGTGACCACAGCTTCGACAAGTTCTAGCAGCGGGTCGTCAAAGCGGAAAAGTGGCAAGAAAAAGCGCAGCACTGAAGCGCAAGCAGAGAGTGCGACAGAACATGACAAAGATGCTGTCGGTTTGGAATCGCCAAAACAGATCGCCACCAAGTCAGAGAAGGCATCAACTGAGAAAACGGCTGAAGACAAAAATATACCCACGATTGACAACGATCTTGTGTCGCGGGATATTTTTGAAGCCTTGAAACGCTCTGCAGCCGAGGAACGAGCTAATCCACAAGTACAAGCGGAAGAGCCGGTGACGGATTTTGGTCTGCTAGAAGTTTCAGTTGTCGAAGAAGTGGTGATATCTGGCGGAGATGCTGAAGAAATGTCGAGACAAAGTGATAGTGTCATTGAGGGATTGCACACGGGCAGTCCGGAACCAGAAAAAACGGTGGAACTGGAACCGGAAAAAGATGCTCTGGGAGAACCAATCACCACAGAAAAGTTACTTCCAGACACAGGGGCCGAAAAAGAAGAACTATCTGATGCAACTGTAGAATCAACGGCTGCTGCTGCTGCTACAGAGAATCCTAGCAGCCTAGCGACAGCAACAGTTGAACCTGTAATAATTGCGACACGGGAAGAAGAGAAGGTTATCAAAGTGGAAGGACTAGCAGCGCTAATGTTAGATGAGAAAACAGGGATGGACGGGTATGCGACCGAAAGGCCTGAGCCGTCGGCCCCAACAATCCAAACTCAACCTAAGCAGCCTCTGCAGCAGAGAACACCACCTATAGACGAGAATACAACTCCTGCTCTAGAAAGCAACATAGTGCCCGAAACAGCAGCAGTCGTAACACCGGCTGCAATTAATACTGGAGATACTATTGACGAGACCATTGCCAAAGTGACATTGGAATCTGCCAATGCAGCTAGTGCGGTGGAATTGGCAGTTGAACAGCCAGCGACTGGTGCCAAAGCGCCCATGCAACCACACATTGCTAAGCAACAACAACAACAACCAGCCACTATTGAAAGCCATGTGGACAAGGTCATAGATGATGTTGTGCACGGCTATGTGGAAATTGACCCGTCAGAGCTGATTCGCATGTCTAAGGCCAAAACAGACTGCGTTGAAACGGCCACGTCAACGGCAAGCACGGAAAAAACGGTGTCAAATGTCATTGCGCAATTGGGCGCAGCTGAGCAACAACAGCAACAACACGCAGTTGTGTCGAATTTTGGCGCAACTCTGCTTGATGCCAAGCCTGCGGCCAGTGAGCGTCGAACGCCTGCCAATCCGACGCCACAACAGCAAGCGGCGACCATGGGAGTTGTGCAACCGGTGGTCAGTCAGCAACAACAAGCACAGAACATGGCAACAGTGAACTATCGTGCTTTGCAAGCCGCCGCGCAAGCAGCAGCCTATTCCTCCAGTGGCCTGTATGAATTCGCGGCAGGTAATGCTTTTGGTCTAAATGGCAGGAAAATGTTCTGATGAGTGGACTGTACTACAACTAAAAACTGACGGCTTTTTCGTAAATTACCCTGACAAATTAACTAGATTAACTTTAAATAAAAAACAGCATTGATTGACGAAAGTTTATGAAAATTTTCCATAGAAAACAACTAAATCGTATTACCGTCATTCATTCCACAATATTCTCATGAACCTTCATGCACTGAATGGGTTGTTCGAAGTTAAACCTAAGTATTATATATTCTAATCCTGTTTTTTTTCATAATAACACTCTAAAAATAAATTTGAATCGAAGGCAAGATTAGTCAACGTTTAAAGACAGACAAAGGAAAGCTTCAGCTAATCTTTGACAGCCTAGATTCTGTGCCAAACAAGTTTTAAGCCAAAGTTCAGCTGAAGTTTTATAGAGCTAAGAGCTTCAAGGTTGGTAATAGATCTACTGTACTTCCATTCACTTTAGTTTCATTTGCATAATAAATGCTTTTAAATTTAAATCCATTGAGTAGAATCCGGTTAGGATGAAGGTAAATTACAGTACATTTGCAGTTCAGTTCATCACTGTATTTTTTGATTGTTTTTTATGTTTTTTTTTGTAAATTTCAGGTTTACCCAAAGCCGGTAACCCGACCTCACTGGACCCCTACGGCTCGAGTCCCTATAGCGCGGCCGCAGCCATTACCAGCTCCAGTCTACTGCGTCTGGGAGGGGCCGGGGGATCGGGCACATCGGGCCCGGGGGGTCCCAGTCCTCAGGCCTCTGCACAGGTGCCCCCCAGTGGCGGCCCGGCACCCCCCAGTTCGGCCCAGGGCGGTCACTCGATGGTCAGCCCCTCCCTCTATCCCTACCTTGGCAACCCGGATGCTGCAGCGGCTGCGGCTGTCCATCTGGACCCTCAGATGCGAACCCTGCTGTGGGTCTCCAATGGAGGCTATGCCCCGCCCACCAGTGTACAGGCTAACCCGCCCGTTGCCTGCACGGCGCCTGCAGTTTCGCAACAACAGCAGCAGCAACAACAGCAACAACAACAACAGCAGCAGCTAAATAGATTTCCTGTCGAGGCTCAGGTGATTTTTCTTTGGCTTTGTTTTGTTTCTTTGAAGCTTTTTGTAGATTTTGAAGTATGTAAACAGCTAAAATTTAGAGATTTAATGAACACAGTTGACAGTGTTGGTCTTTTTTTTCGAAATTAAAATAACCACTTTCTAAACATTTTAAAGTGAGATACACTATAAGATTTAAGAAAACCACAGCGCAAAGCTGTAACATAGTTTATATACTTGGGCTATTTGCGTGAGAGATATTTTGAAGTCGTTTTTATTCACTATGCTCTAATCTGAAGCAGCTAAGTAGCTTTATCGTAGCGCTTATACGTTTTGTTGAAAATTAAAAACAAGATAACATTTTTTTGTCACGTCACGTGTCATCTTTTCTTTCGTTTGATAGATTTTATCGAAACCTGTTGCAGTAATGTTTCTCAGTTGTTAAATATAGGCAAGCGATAAGTAGCCAATGTAGTTTATTGTTCTTAGTTTATCTAGGAACGGACATACGGACAGTTTTTGGTGGGACTATTGTATAGTCCTTTATTTCAACGATGGTGTTTATGATAAGAACGAAATTTTTCCTTTTCAATGTCAGGTTTGATTGAGTTGGAGACAGGCTAATAGTGAGGTCGAATTCATTACGCCTCTTGCTCTTTCTGTTTTTCTACCTGACGTGAGAAATTGTCGACAATTCAAGATACATGCAATAAGATACGTTACATTTTCGGTTTTTTATGAGAAAATGGACTAGAAATTGAAAAAGTTAGAAAAATATACCTGATTATGTTTGTTTTCGGCACACTACCCATTTTCAGCTCGAAGTGGCAATATTGTTTGATTCAAAAGTTTCAGTCATGAATCCAAACCTAATATTTTGACCATTGACTAAATATTCACCGTGTTCGTTGTTTTAGCAGTCTGGCAACTTAATGGGTCTGCCAAGCCAGCCTGTAGTCACCCCGCAGTCGGAAACTGCTCCGCGTCCCCTCTCTGGCTCCGACAATACGGCACAACAGGCCTTCAGAACCATTGTGCAGGTATGGCCAGCTCAGAGAACTAGTACAGTTTTAAGTGAAATAGTCAGGTCATTAAAGCCCGACATAATAATTTCGTCTCGTCTGCTATGTCGTAGTGCGATATCTTTATTTTTTTAATTAATTAATTAATTTAAATAATTTTAGCTTAGTCCTGCTGCTAGTTGCAACACTATAGAATTTGCAGAAGTCTGCAAAAACACCTGAGCTTTCGTCATATCAAGAGTACATAATAGCTTTTCACTCTATATAGAAGAAGAGTGAGACACTCTACAGCCTGCCTGTGTTCTAGCACAGGCAGATGCGCTGGTCGTTTTCAGGCTACATGTTGACATTCTATTCAACATGTGACTGGCCAATCAGCGCGTAGATTCCCTGCGTAACACACTTTAGTATATAATCGCTTATGCGTTGATAAGCATTAAGATAGGGATAAAAGCTTAATAACTCATTATTTATTCATAGTCTGCTTGCAAAAACATTAAAAAAAGTTTGGAAATACCTCTAGGGATATTTTGGCAAACTTTCAGCGAAATTGATTGAGAAACTTTTGAGATATAAACTTTTCTGAATTTCTTCAAAGTTTTTCAATCAATCTCGCTGAAAATTTGCCAAAATATCCCCAAAGGTATTTGCAAACCTTTTTTAATGTTTTTACAAGCAGACTATGCATAAATAATGAGTTATTAACCTTTATTCCTATCCCGTTTTATGATTGGAGCACGTGCACAGGCGTCTGCCAATCAGAGAATAGAAGCTCGCTTCTGATTGGCCAGTCACATGTTGCATAGAATGTCAACATGTAGCCTGAAAACGACCAGCGCATCTGCCTGTGCTAGAACACAGGCAGGCTGGAGAGTGTCTCACTCTTCTTCTATATAGAGTGAGACGCTATTATGTACTCTTGGTCATATACGTACTGCAAACAATCTGCAGGTTTCCCGCGGAAGTTTAAGCTGAAATTGTAATTTGCGGGTGTACGAATAAGGTACAGTAGAATTAGATTTGTCTGCTAAGTGCTAGTGCTTTACTACAGACTACAGTCCCTAAATTGACAGCAGTCCCGTTCATACCCTTGTCTGTTTGTCATAAATTGCTCGCAAAGCCTGTGCATTTTTTTTCTAAGTTCCTACAGAGCCAGACTTATTTTTGGATGGGATAGACCTAGTGACACAACAATTTGCTTGACCCTGCAGCAGTCAGTATTTATAATTATATTCTGTTATAAACAAGAAATAGGGCCTGCGAGACTTAACGGCTGTGGTATAGTGGTTAGCATTCATGACGTCGACGCTAGCGGCCAGGGTTCTATTCCGGGCGCCTCCATTTCTTTCCTTCCTTCAAAATTGCGGCATCCTTTGCATATTTCAGAAATACCCAATAATGTGGCAAGGCAACCTGGCCCTGAAGAATGACCTGGCTCTGGTGCAGATGCACTTTGTGAGCGGCAACCGGGCCCTGCCCACCGATTCCCTGCCTCAGACCACCGACCACAGCCAGCCCGCCGTCCTGCGCATCTCACAGCGCATGAGGCTGGAGCCACAGCAACTGGAGGGCGTCGCCAGGCGAATGCAGGTAGACACTTAGACGCCGTCCAAACACATTCTTTTTGAATGGAATTGAATGTCGTAATGGATATATTTTCTGTGTGTAGTTCATACGATTATGTGTTGGACTTAGACTGGGTCTCTGAAAAGTTAAACACTGTTTAGATTTTTAAGGTAAAGTGGATGTAATTATAGTAGTAAAGTTCTCTGGGTGCATCTAATCCATTGAAATTGCATAACCGACTAAAATGACTGAACCGACAAAGATCATAGACGTCAGCCGTCGTTATGTGTGTCAGTGTCATTTTTTGACCGCAAGCTAGTTCAAAAAATACTGCAGGAACTTGATGAGGATCTGATTCAAATGTATCGGGTTTAGTTTTGTTAGTTGGATAATTTCCTGCTGCAGCTGAGCCCTATTTCAACAATAAACTCACAGACACTCAAAAAATATTGAGATTTGTTAGAGCTAAATCAGGTAATTCAATGATTTATAATGAATACACCTATAATTTCATTACGAATCACCTGATTTTGCAGCCAAATATTTGTCACAATTGGGCGCCTGTGAGTTTACTGAAACAGGCCCCTGAATGCCATAAGTTGCAATGATTTAGCTTCCCCAAGAGCACTCCGTGCTGCTAGCCCTCCCCTGTGGCCGTGACCAACTGGACATCTACCAACAGTCCAGCCACCTGCAGACGGCCTTCATTACCTACTTGCAGCAGAAACAGGCCGCAGGCATTGTCAACGTCATGCCGCCAAACAACAGTCAGGCACAACAGGTGACTGATTAGATCTTTTTTCTTGTCATGATGGTTATATATACTACGAATAATTTTTGATTTTTCAATTAGGGTTACAATAATTTTAAGATTTGTTAAGTTGGTATAACCAAGAGTACATAATAGCGTCTCACTCTCTATAGAAGCAGAGTGAGACACTGTCCAACATGTGTTCTAGCGCAGGCAGATGCGCTGGTCGTTTTCAGGCTACACGTTGACATTCTGTGCAACATGTGGCTGGGGCTGGCCAATCAGCGCGCAGATTCTCTATGTAACACAATTTAGTATATAATCGCTGATGCGTTGATAAGCATTAAAAGTGGGATAAAAGGTTAAATAACGAATTATTTATTCATAGTCTGCTTACAAAAACATTAAACAAAGTGTGCAAATGCCAAATACCTTTGAAAATATATTAGCAAACTTTCAGCGAAATTTATTGAGAAACTTTTAAGAAATTGAGAAAAGTTTATATCTCGAAAGTTTCGCAATCAATATCGCTGAAAGTTTGTCAAAATGTCAACAAAGGTATTTGCAAACTTATGATGTTTTCGCACCTAAATTATGTATTAAAAATGAGTTATTTAACCTTTTATCTCTATCTTAATGCTTATCAACGCATCAGCGATTATATACGCTCAAGTGTGTTACGCAGAGAATCTACGCGCTGATTGGCCAGCCACCTGTTGCACAGAATGTCAACATGTAGCCTGAAAACGACCAGCGTATCTGCCTGTGCTAGAACACAGGCAGGCTGGAGAGTGTCTCACTCACTCTTCTTCCATAGAGAGTGAGACGCTATGTACTCTTGTTATAACGACCCCAGGCGACTATGTCCTATAATCACCGTGCTATGGAATGGTTTTTTTAGTTGCGTCCTTCTTTCACTAGGTATAGGTGAAATTTTGTGAGCCTGTGTAGGTAAATTTATATAGTAGTGCAGGCCAGTATATAATAAAGGCATGTGTTTAGCTATAATATTTGAGTTTTTCAACAGAAAGCTAACTTAAAACCTGTCTGATTCATGCATTCAGACAGTAAGCTATGTGCGTAATGTTAATTGCCCCAACTAGCTCAGTTTATATCACGATTCACGAGACGAAACTTGTTGTGTTGATGTTTCAGCCCTCGCATGTAATCCACATTTTCCCGCCATGCATGTTTGCCCAGCAGAGTTTAACTGAGAATGCCCAAGACTTTTACCAGAGCATCCAGGAACGACAGACGCCCTATTTATTTGTCATTGTGGCCACTGTGCAGTAATTCACAAACTATGCGGCAAAATAGGTTAACTGGATTAAGAGGGTTAGATATAGATTAAATTAAAACTAAATCAAAAGGGAGTGGGGAATCCTGACCTGACTCCCCTCCCCCCCACATAAATCGGTGTCAACTCCCCCAAAATCGTTAATTTAAAAATTATAAAAATTCAGCACCCCTCAACGGTTTCCCTCACATTTGTGTAGAAGCACATAATATTGTGCGGTTTATGCAGTTGAATATTTTGAAGGGATAAAATCACATTTTTGTACTAAATGACAGTGATCAAAATTGATTCAATTCAATTGAATGATCCAGTTGTTGATATAATTTTTGATCTAATCTTAACAGGCATATTAATTAAATTTTTTCACAAGTATAACATATTATCGAAGAATATTTTTAGTGCAAAATTTGTTCGTGCTTGACTGTGAACAAATAAATCTAAATTTAGCTCGCTAAATGCATTGAATGAGAAAAACCTATAATGCTTAGTTTGTGAAACTCATTCTATAGTATTATTAATTAACTATTTTTTGTTACTGTATTTTAATAAAATGTTTTCTATTATTGCTGTATGTTTCTGTATATGTGAGTAGTTTCGTGTTGTTTACGTATATAGTTTATATTATTGTTATTTGCTTGTTATTATGTCTGCCTGCGTGATTTTTATTTATAAGTTCGTTTTAGTGGCACTTTTTCAATTCATTACTTTGCGAGGCGAGGATATTATCGATTTTTTTACAGTTTTGACCGTGCTAAAATAGCAATTTTTCACTATTTACTGTTTTGAATAATATGAAGCTCTGTGTGTATGTTAGTGTGTTCACTGTACAATAATATACCACTGTAACAGAATTGTAAATGTATGTATTTTATAGTTTTATCTTGCTTTGTTGTTGATTATTATTATAGTATGTTTTTATTTTCATGTTTCTTGTCTTGACGTTTGCCAGTATGTTTATAAAGGGTCGATTCATACTTATAACCGCTTGTTGGCCGTAAATTATGGAAAAATCACAACCGTTTGAACTTGATGCGCTGTGCAAGTTTCACAATTTAACAAAATATTTGCGATAAAAAGTCGGCCCTTTAATTTACAGATGCTTTATTCTTCAGCAAGGTGTATGCACGAACATGCAGACATAAACAGCGTTTGAGTCCGTCAGCAGTGTCATTTTAGCATTGTTTTGTGTCTGAATATACCAGTATATATTGCTGAAGATTTTATTCTTCGATATGCCCATGTCATTCTAGCTTATTTCTTGACAATTTTTCAGTGATACGACTGCTAGCAGAAAAATACGGCTCCATATTTGCACCGATATGTCCGTTAAATTGACAAAATGGAAGTTACCTCACTGCTAAAAAAGTCCTGTTATGAATTGACGTGAAAAAATTCATAGTTTTGCTAGCTAGTAGCTTTTACTTATAGATTATTAAAATTTTTCGGTAGTAGAATTTGAAAATTTTGCGATTTGCGAATGTTTACTCGATAATTCATACTGTCGCTCAGAATAAAACGTGTCTGTTGATTTGTAGTCTTGGGTTTTCGTGGAGGCTTTGGTTAGGCTAGGCTGGCTAAGCTCAATGGCTTACGGTGGTAATTGCGTTTTTAGGTGTTTTTTTAGACTACCATAACTGCACTTAACCTCAACAAAAACCAGAGCGGTCTTTTTTTACATTTTTTTACACCTTCTAGCTTTAAAAAACCTATATTTAAAAGCAGATTATCTTTTGCAATTTTACTGCTGCAATCATTTGAATACACCCCATCAGCGGTTTTTTTGACTAATTTTTGCGCCACAGTTATGAAACTCAAGATCAGCCAACAACTACTAAACTTTTTGCAGTTGTGCACTGACATAATATCCCCACCCGTTTTTTCGATATAGTTGGTAAGTCGTTTCTGCGTTGAGAAAATGACATTTTTGTGCAAAAATCACGTAATTTGACTTTTCTCTAAAATTTTCAAAAGCCCATAACACCGACTCTACAAACTATTTTTAGAAAAGGAAAAAAACGGGTGGGGATATTTTCCTAAAGATAATATGGTTAAAGTTTCGAAGCCGTAGTCCGTTTTTAACTTGAGTTCTGTGGGCGCAAAAATTACACTGAAATGTCAAAAACCACGAAAACGACATTACCCCCTTAATTTGTTAATTCTTGATATGGATCCTTGATTAGCCGTAGTTCGATAAGTGCTTTGTCAGAGTATTCTGGCTTGGACTACCTAGTCCGAAAGCTACATACGCTTAGCGATTCCTACTGGGACTGTTTAGTAGCCTCATAATTGATTGAAATTTGTTGTTATCTCGCACAGAATTCCTCGCGTTCGTACTGATGTATTTCTGATACCTATCAAGACGTTTTTATAGCTATCTTTTAGTTTAGTCTTCAATGCTCACTTTTCGTAGTCTATTGTCTATGATCAGTGCAGTTACTTAATTCTGATCACCTGAGCACAGTAGGCAGAAATGAATGATGATGAATGAATGAATGCAAATGAAAGAATGTGGGCAGAAACACCCGACAACGAACTGACTGTGGTGCCACACGATGTGCTGCACTTCGGAAACAATGCCGCCGCCAGTGTAAAGTTGCTCAATCCATGTGGCCGCTCGGTGGCCTATAAAGTTAGTTCCTGTATGTAGTGTTTGTGACCGGCCGCGTAAGCCTCCGGCCGGCGGCCGGGCCGGCGGAGAAGTGGGTTTGGTGGGGGGGGTTTTGATATTTTTGTTTTTTTTTAGGGGGGGGGGGGGGGGTTTTGTGCTGCTTAGGGGTTTAGTAAGTTTTTTTTGTTGGTAGAAAAAAATAAAATGAGGGGGGGTTTATTTAAGATTTTTTCCGCGGGGGCCAATTTCCCCCCCCCCCGCGTCACGGAATCGGCCCGGCTGGCCGGCAGGCCCGCCCGTGAAAGCCGGCTGGCCTGCCGGAGCGTCCGAATTTTTGGACAAAACCAATGCATCCAAATCCAAAGTGTCATTTTGGCATTACTTGGCCTGCGGATTGTTATGCCGGTCTAATTTTGTCAGTCGGTCGAATGTGGCTAGCCGGCCCGCTGGCCAACTTTTTTCGGCCGGCCGGCGACCATCGAAACTTCCGGTCGGTCACATACACTACCTACCTAGTACCTACCTATATTTGCTAATTCGCTAAATGCACCTACCATAGGTGCTTGAATTAGGGCCTATTCCTTTACCGGATAAAACGGACTGAACTTATTTTAGTCCGCGGTTTTGGAATGACAAATCGGACTAAACGGACTAAAGGAGTTAAAATAAGTCAGCGGCTTAATTTTTGTCTGACCCCATTCCAAAACTACCACTGGACTAAACGAATTTAACATGCACGCTTAACATTGCGTGCGTAATTAAGTCCGTTTAGTCCGATTAAAAGGCAGCGCACTAAAAGTTAAGTTTAATGCGAAGGTTTTGGAAGGACATTTTTAAACATAATTTTTGAACCGTTTAGTCCGATTATAATTAACCCTTTAATCCAGTAAAGGAATAGGCCCTAAGAACGATTATCCTGTGCTTACGCTTATTCTTATGCTTGGGTAAACAAGCTGTGTGACAACACTAGGGAATTTACGACAAGAACAACTGAGCTCGATTTCCTAATTTTCGTCAGATATTTATAGCTGAATTGGTTAAAAATGTAATATACACAGTACAAAGAGTACATAATAGCGTCTCACTCTATATACCTAGAAGAAGAGTGAGACACTCTCCAGCCTGCCTGTGTTCTAGCACAGGCAGATGCGCTGGTCGTTTTCAGGCTACATGTTGACATTCTGTGCAACATGTGGCTGACCAATCGCGTAGATTCTCTGCGTAACACACTTTAGTATATAATCGCTGATGCGTTGATAAGCATTAAGCTAGGGTTAAAAGCTTAATAACTCATTATATTCATAGTCTGCTTGCAAAAACATTAAAAAAGATTTGCAAATACCTGTAGGGATATTTTGGCAAACTTTCAGCGAAATTGATTGAGAAACTGTTGACTGTTGAGATATAAACTTTTCTGAATTTCTTTTTCTCAATTAATTTCTCTGAAAGTTTGACCACATATTCCCAAAGGTATTTGCGAACCTTTTTAATGTTTAGACTATAAACGATTAATAAGTTATTAACCTTTTATCCCTATTTCGTTGTACATATGATTGGAGCACGTGAACAGGCGTCTGGCCAATCAGAGAATAGGAGCTTGCTTCTGATTGGCCAGCCACATGTTGCACAAAATGTCAACATATAGCCTGAAAACGACCAGCGCATCTGCCTGTGTTAAAACACAGGCAGGCTGGAGGCTGGAGTGTCTCACTCTTCTTATATATAGAGTGACACGCTATTATGTATGTACTCTTGACTTGAAAGTACCGGCCAAAATTTTGTGCAAGCAACAGACTCCGGAGTCACAGCCAGAGTAGCACTTCGATTCCAGAGTCAAAGTAGGTAATATTGTCATGATTTGACTCTGTAATTAAATGACTTCGAATCCGCTTAGACTCAGAAGTCTAGGTATAGTAAAGAATTTTGGTCAGGACTGTAGTTTACATAATTGTAAAAAAGTGTGACTGGTCAATTTCAGCTACGCACAACGGACAATAAGAAATACAGTGTGGACAAGCCGGTGGGTTTGTTGCTTCCGCAGGGTTCAGTGGTGGTCTCGATTCGCAAAAAAACCACCCAATCAGAGACGGCGGAAGGGGGTCTCGCGGATCGAGTTCTCATTCAACATCTACTGAGTCCCGACGGCGTTGACTCCGCAGATGTAATAAATTATTAGACTGAAAGGCATGACTGCATTTACAGTACATATAGAAATTTATGCATAAATTAAGCATGCATTATGTAATATAAGTGTTAACAAGTGTACATAATAGCGTCCCACTTTTTATTGAAGAAGAGTTAGACACTCTGCTTCCTTCCTGTGTTCTAGGACAGGCAGATGCGCTGGTCGTTTTCAGGCCACATGTTGACGGTTTGTGCAACATGTGGCGTGCCAATCAGAAGCGAGCTCCGCTTCTGATTGACCACACGCCTGTTCCGAGCAGTAGTCACGTTACCATAGCAACCACAGAAGATATGTTTGCCTGAGTGCTAATTGGAGCATGTGAGGCCACCTGCGTACTGATTGAAGCACGTGCACAGGTGTCTGGCCAATCAGAAGCGGAGCTCGCTATGTTAGGTATATCTAACTATGTTAAATTGATTGAATGAACTTTTTCCATGACAAACTTCTATAAATGTGCATTATTGTGCTTTTTATTTAGTCAGTGTGGAAGCAAGCAGAAAAACGAAGAGTGGAACCGATGGGATTCATATTGAATATTAGTCAAAAAGCATGAATAAACAACAAATCCTAAATTAACTATACAATAATGTTCATTATTAAAATTTGTGCTCAATTAAAGTGTTTCTAAGCTAATATTGGTCCCAAGGTTCAGCAATTTTCAGTCAAACTTGATTAATTCTGACCCCTCAAGGGGAAGGCTACCTGTGTAAGTGAAAATTTTAGGTTCTCCGGTTCGCTTCAAATTTGCACACAATTAATGCAAATAAGCAAGATTGGAAAACTTTGATTTTTGACCTGGGCAGAGAAGGGGGCTACCCAGGTCAAAAATCAAAGTTTTCCAATCTTGCTTATTTGCACATATGTAACTCCCCCAACCCCAAGGCACCCCAACCTCAGATAAGAACAAGATAAGCTTGAAGGTGCATTTTTTGGTTCAGTGCGTTTGTCAGTGTATTTACATAGGCAAAAGTGCGTACAAAAGCGTAAACGTAGCCCTTACTTGGACAGTTCTAACCCAAACCACAACAAGCCAATCAGGCTGAAACTTGGCATAGTAGTAGCTCACATGTAAGCGCAAAATCGTCTGAGCCGGATTTTTGATATGTATTTTCCATTTTAAAATAGAGGGCGAAAGGTGAAAAAATGGCCGCTTTTTGGGCCCGCCAAATTTGAGTGAATTTACATTTGACGTCACAGCTCAGGCCATGGGCAAAAATTTAAAAAAATGGATCATAGAGGTTGAGATATGACGTTAGGCTATCGAATCATGTAAAAATCAGCTTCGTCAATGTTAACAAAAATGTCGAGTAAAGAGACGCTTTGCAACCACAAAAAACTTATGATTTACACGTAAAATTGAAATTTTGGAAGCCCTTAGTAAAAAATAAATAAAATGGCAAAAGCATTGGTTCCAGTTTGTTACATGTGCGATGCGCCTTCCCTGGGGCTACATTGTGTGCAAATTTGAAGCGAATCGAAGACCTAAAGTTTTCACTTTTCCAGGTAGCCCCCCCCCTTAAATCTAAGTCTGGTCCTTGTCACACTTACAGTCACAAGTCACAACTCACAACCCATAACCGTCGGCTTGGCCTTTGCTTTCCACGGTGAATAGGGGTGTAGCAAAACTACATGATGATGTCTCACTCTTGTATGAGAGTAAAACATTCATTATATACTTTGATATCTTGACTAATGTGTAGGGCATTGGGCTCCCACCGCCACGAGGTGGAAAAAACTAGCAAGTATCACTTAGAAACTGTGAGTCTTAATCAACTACCTTGCTGTTGCTACAGTGGCCTGACTAATTAATTACTAGTCACTCATCATTATTCACTAACCACTAACCACTCGTTTTAACTCGCCAACTCACAAAAATGGATTGCAGATTGTTAGAAAAAATATCATTCTGTCCACACTGCAATGGCAAAGTGCAAGATCCAAGAATTCTGCACTGTGGCCATACTCTGTGTTTGGGGTGCATAAAAGAACTGGCGCAACCGAACACCAATGATCCACAATTTCGAATGAAAATTAGCTGCCCCGTTTGCAGTTCTAATTGTCTTTATGGTTGTTTCAAGCCGGCGACGTTGCCAAAAAACTATCTTCTCACGATGCTGCTCGAAAACATGATCACAGATTCTGCCGGCAATCCGATCTGCGAGTCCTGTGATCTGCGTATAGCCGCTGACGCACTACGCAGCTTGTGGTATTGCGAAAACTGCGAGCAAGTCACTTGCGCCGGTTGCGCCGTTGCGTGTCATCGGACGCACGCGTTGCGCTCTTACGAGCAATTCAGCCAGGAAGCTCGCAAAAACATCACCGAACGTCTGAATGACGCTATGTGCGCCGCTGACGCAACAAAAAGCGACGTTAACACCATTGTTGCGTCGCTGGATGAAGGGCTAAAACAAGCCAAGTCAGCGCTGGAAGATTTGCAAAGTCAATGGTCTGCTCTCAAGGAAAAGGCGCAACAACCGAAATTTTTGCGCGGTAGTGAAATACGCGAAATAAATCGCGCCTTGGAATCGTTCGGAAACGTCTGTATTCGACAACGAGACGCCCTGATGGCTGGAATTAGCTGTAACCAAGTCTGCCAAGGAAGAGAGGTCACGATTCGACTTGAGGGGTTGACCGACGTAAAGCACCCAAACAAAGAGGCTGCTGCTAGCGCGTCAAAAGTTATTTCGCCCATATCTGGATCTGAATCCTGCTGCAGCTTGTCTACCTCTTCTCAGATGAGGCCTAAATTTCCTCAAAACACCAAGCGATCAACGTTTGGAAATGACAAATTTAACCTGGCTCGTAATAGTTCCACTACGTCATCTACTAACACAGTCTGCGCCACCAGAAAAGAAACTTATCACTGTAAATTATGCCGGTTTTTCAAGAAAGTGAAAACCTGCTTTTAACTTTTCTTCCGTATTAAAAAAACAATCATAACAAATCAACTAACTTTTCGCACCTAATGCTTAGCTAACAATCTCTGCTAACTGCTTTAAGTTTTTATAAAAGGAAGTAAAATATATTTTCTGTTTTGAGTAACTCAGTAAATGTTAGAGATAGGCTCAACCCGCTCAAGTTCAGTCAGACATGAGTAAAGTTCTAAGTAATGCTGGTCGGACCTTACAGAGTCACAGACTAACCATTTAAGGGTTGATTCATGCGTACAGCCGTACAGTACATTGCAAAAAAAAGTTTCCAATGTTCCTGGTTACAGGTAACATCGTTAAGAAAAAGACGAAGCTTGGTCCAAAAGGACCAAGGCTTGTCCTAAAAGACGAAGCTTGGTCCAAAAAGACGAATGTTTGTCCAAAAAGACAAAGCTTCGTTACCAAAAAAAGACGAAGGTTTGTCCAAAAGGACCAAGTTTTGTCTTAAAAGCCTTGTATGTCTCTATGTCTATGCCTCTATGTCTCTTGTATGTCCGCTCAGCCGCAAAATTACGCCACTAATATTGTGCAGTGATTACTGACAAGAGTACATAATAGGAAGAGTATGACACTCTTCCTATTATGCCTTCGGGCATGCGTCCAATGCGGAGCGCGAAATCGCCCGTTTATGTACGGTTTTGAGGGGGGGAACCCCCCCCCCGCTCAACTGAAGACCCCGTACTCAACTGAGGGGGGTACCCCCCCTCAAAACGATACGCCGTACTCAACTGAGGGGGGGGGTACCCCCCCTCAGTTCAGTACCCCGTCTTCCGTTGAGGGGGGTTCCCCTCCCCCTCAAAACCGTACATAAACTGGCTATTTCTCGCTCCGCATTGGACGCGCGCTGCCAGGCATAGTAGGGAGAGTGTCATACTCTTCCTATTATGTACTCTTGTTACTGATTAATATCCTACACTCTTGTAGAAGTAAGCGCCTAAATTACGAACACATCTAATTTTAAGCGGTACAAAAGCACCCTAAAAAGAACGGGTGGTCTCATAATTGGCAACAAAAAGACGCTCAATAAGAACTCCGTGTTCTTTATAACTGAAACTGAGTAGACATCAACAAATTCAATCTACGCTGACATAAAGGAGTCTAAATACGAACATACAAGCTAGCGAAAATCCCGGGGGGAGCCAAAAGGTTACTAAAACGAACAGTGGTCAGTAATGGGTTCCTTTCCTATTAGGTGACCCTGTTCTAGAATTAAGTATAGCAATTTTCTTCGTTTTTTTTCTAAGATAATATATATGTATATATGTATATCATCTTAGAGGAATTCTGTTATCTTATTTATTTATATAATCTTTTTATATAAACGCTTTAGCGTCCATTTTAGCTCAGGGGTCAAGCAGGGTGATAATTTCTTCTTTGGTTTCTGCTTTTTTTCAATTTTGACGAAATGTTTTTGTAAAAATTGCCATATTTTTTCAAATGTTTAAACCATCGGCTTGGGACGCAGTGACACTCAAGTGATCATATAAATTCATCAGTCAACTCAGTTTCGTCTAGAAAGCTACCTACACTGAAACAGATATTCTAATAAAAACTTTAAAAAAGATTCTCTTCCGTGCCAACAACAAAGACCTAGCAAAAAGTCGCTTGGCAAAGTGGTCCCTAGCCACGCAGGAATTTGACTACGAAATTGTCCATCAAAAAGGACGGGAAAACAACGTAGCCGATGCCCTGTTTCAAAGTCTTCTGACTGAGACCAAATCTGAGGGAGATGAGTGTCATAAGGGCCCAACCTTCACGAAGAAATAGCCTGGAACCCAACCCAAAGATGAAATTTTCTTCGTGCCAGCAGAGAACAAAGAGGAAATGGACGTGACGGACGTATCCCGCAGAGCGACTCCTGGCCATCTTGAACGCCTCGGACGAGGAATGGCACCAAGAACTGCTGAAGGATTCACACGCAAAGACCATGGTGGACTATTTCGAGAGGAAAAAGGAGTCAACGGACGAGAACCGACGGACATTCATCAGATCTCTCGCGGATTTCGACTACGACCAAGGGATCCTGTACCGTTGCTACGTGGACAGCGATAAAAAAGACGTCAAGAGGTCCAACGAACTCTCTACGTGCCGAAACGCTTTCGGAAGAAAGTTCTGAAGTCAGCCCTTGACGCATCAGAAGGCGGAAGACACATGGCCTACAAAAAGGTCAAGTACCAGTGAAGCCTTACATAATACTTATTACTTAGTTAAGTAGTATGTTGGATACCTAGAAAAAAATATACAATATACTAATGAAGAATATATACCTAGAGTAAAATCCTCTGAGTAAAAGTAGGTAGGGGTTAACTCTGAATCAACGGAACCTATAGTTCAAAAAATATTCAATGAGATAGGAAGCTTTTTTAAATCAAATGAAAATACATTAGTGTTAAATAAATAAACAAGTAGGCCCCAAAAGGGGCAAGGTTCCTTCCCCTGTGTCCACCTTTCAGGTTTAAATTAATTGGTTCTCTATTCCATACTTACCCCAAGCTACACTTCGTATCTACTTTATAACTAGCTTCTTCTTACCTACTCTAACTACATGCGTAGCATGTACAAAAACATGCTGCAGGATGTTAAGCATCTCGCTGCATCGAACCATTTGGCTCAAAAGTTACGCCTAGATCTCAGCTTAGCAAATCAGCTCTAAGAAGCGATAAACAGTGTTGTTCTGTAATGGCTCTTATATATATATATATATATATATATATATATATATATATATATATATATATATATATATATATATATATATATATATATATATATATATATATGTATATATATATATGTATATATATATATATATATATAATATGTATAGTATATTTATATAGTATATATATATATATATATATATATATATATATATATATATATATATATATATATATATATATATACTGCTGGTGAAACATCCCGGTGCCGATTTTGTAAAAGTAGGGGGTTCCGCCCGGTTATGAATACATCCCAATTTTCAATAGGGAGGGTTCGGGCAGTTATGAATACTTGGCATCCTAGTTATGGCTAACTCTGCCCAATTATGGCTAATAGCAAAAACGAATCGTTAATATTATATTAATGTTTATATTTTATGTTAATAATTATAATTAATGAACTAACTGCTGCTACATATTGTTATCCAGCCAGAGATGAACAATCTAAAAATGCGTGCTAATCTGATTTGGCGAGACAGCGCCATACCTATAACATACAGTTGATACAGTCAAATAGCTCATCATATCACACAATTTTTTAGGGGCGAGGGCATCAGAATTACACCAAATTTTCTCCCAAACATGTGAGACTAAACTGGTGGTTTCCGTTTTCTCGCCATAAACACTGTCGGAAATTTGATGAGCAAATTGTTACAATTTCGGCAAAAACATACAATTGAACTGAGCTCTCAGAACTTTTATACGTTACACGTTTGACGCCCCCGGGCCCGTTTTAAGCCCTGGAGGCGCTGAAACGAAAAAGAATCGATCTGAAATCTTGATACCTCTTTCTTATTCTGATCGGCCTGCCCCCACTTAAATCAAACTATTAACCCTTTAATTCCCAGAGGTGCCATTTGGCACATCACGTGATGAATACCCAATCGGGAGCCATAAAACTAGATTTGTTCATTCTATTCAGCTGAACTGCAAATTGTTTTTTCAGAAAGCTTAGATCTATGTATTTAGTGGCCTAATTTTGAATCTTCTGCCACACAACAAAACCTATGCTTCCCTAAGCAATGTGCAAATTTAACTTTTTTTCATCGCAAAAGTAGTATTTTCTTCGTGACCTGATTAAGATTTTGAGTCGCGCCGCCAGCAGTCAACTTTGTGTGCATCAGATACCACAAATGTTGTACTCTATTGCTAGCCTTCAACTATGGCAAGCGCACGACTTTTGTGTTATTACTCTAGGGGGAGGTAACATCACAAATTCTCAACTTTGAGCGCTTATAACGCCAAAACGGTGCGTCCTAGACCCTTAATCCACTGACTATGTTTTGTTCACCATTCATTTCTCTATCGAATGGTAGTTCCGCGATTTCTCTCCGATGCACGTAACTCGAGCAATGGTCAAAAACCTAGATGTCAGAATCAGGCTGCCTGGCGTGAGATGCTCTGGGCATTAAAGGGTTAAAGTGTTATTTCGGCCAGATCATCATGCGAGCCATGCATCATCAGATATGGTAGGGAAACTATTAGGTCCTAAAGAGTTTTACATATATACGTACTCTTGGTGATAATAATTTGTACAAGGGTATTTCCCTATCTGATCGAAGTAAATCATTCATTCATTCATTCATTCATTCATTCATTCATTCATTCATTCATTCATTCATTCATTCGTTCATTCATTCATTCATTCATTCATTCATTCATTCATTCATTCATTCATTCATTCGTTCATTCATTCATTCATTCGTTCGTTCATTCATTCATTCATTCATTCATTCATTCATTCATTAACCAAAGCCAGTCCGCTGATTTAAGTTTATGGTAGGTCTTTACGCCTTAGTTTTTAAATTTTAAACAGGTGTTTACTAGCTACTTGTATTCTGCATTTCGGACGGGAATCACTACCAAATAAGCTACACCATCTCTACATTCAAAATTAGGTAGTCTCCAATTCAACGGACACAGTCCAGTATCAGCTTTACCTTACAGGTATGAGTAATTTAGCACCGATAAGCGCAAGCAGAATTTGTAAAACAATACATACAAGTACAAGCGAACAGATCATTGCTTGCGCTGAGTCATTTATTGGAAAGTTAATCTTTGACTACTTTACATACATTACATAGTTACTACCTAAGCTGACTTGAGGATACTCAAACAAAGCGCCTATGTACCCCTGCATTCAGGCCCCGTTCTCACTAGGTAAATATAAAAAATAGCAAGCCACTTTTTACAACAGACAAAATGGCATTTCTACTGCGAAAATAAGGAGTCAGATACTCAAAATAACTAATAAGCTTTTGCTTGGTCAAAGTTTTTTTTTTAATTTCTGCCCTTGATTCGCATTTCTGCTTTTTAATTATTACACGTTACATTTACGACCTAATGGAAATTAGAAACCTGCTTTGGTTTCGCAGTCCATGGCATCAAAAGTGTAGTCTCGGATTAGTGTAGTCGATCAAAAACTTTAAACGCTACATATATACTAGAACTAGACTTTTGCGTTAGCATGAAAGGGCTTTAGTCCAAGTACATAGAGCTATGTAGTACATAACACTGCCTTGAATTATTTGGGCAAAATTTAGATATAGAATGCGTTTTTGCTCCAGACAAAAATTACTTCCAAACGCAAACTAATCGCAAACTTTGCTTCAACTAAAACAGTTCATTAAAGCATAAAAAATAGTTGAACAAAAATAAAAAATTTAAAAAATTAAGAAATTAAGAAAGATTAAATAAGAAAATTTAATTATTGAACTAAAATGAAAAAGGGAGATGCATAAGTCATAAGTGAGTCGATAAATGATTATGAGAGAATTTAAGGCCCTGTAGACACTATGTATGACAATGCGCACGCAACAAACAGAAAACAATTACTTCTGCACTATGGCATTGCGCCACTAAGAGTACACAAACTTTATGTACTCTTGATATTAGTCATAAATGGGACGCCTTAGCCATGACTAGGCTCTTTCTTTTGTCGATTATTCATAATTGGCGGACCCCCCAGATTTCGCACTCCTTTCGATTTTTTCAAAGTTTCAAAGCATAAACTTTATAAATTTCAACTGTAAAAAAATCTACGGAATCTCCAAAAGTCACTGATTACTATAGTATAAATTTTTTGTTAAAATACTTACCAGAAAAATATATCCAGGCCTTGCAAATTAACAAATCGGACCCATTTATTAGAAGGTTTCTGCTGAAAGGTGAGGTATACGTACAATATGCCAACTAGCTTCGGCTAACTTCACGTGACATATTTGAAATTTCACTCATTGGCTGTGCAGATGTCACGCTTTAATTTGACTGCTCACTTATGACTCTGCTGCGCACGTGACAAATTATCTGAGCCATTAAAGTTTGTCTTATTCATAACTAGCCGTTAGCCATAACCGGGCGGAACCCCCTACTACAGCACTATGCATCGATTGTTGATTTTTCTGCATATATGTACGCATACAAAAAACAGCAGGCAGCTCCCAAGCTGAAAATACACGTAAAACATTGTGGCTATGCAGCCTGCTCAGTAGCGTTAAACGCTACGAACAATTAATTTCAAAACAATAGTTCCTTCTCTAGAAGGAACAAAAATACAATACCTATTGCAGAGAGTTGCATATTAACGTTAACTTCTATGGGTTCGATTCACGGTTTTAACTCACAGGAACCGACCAGCCAAATAGCCGGCCGGCTGATTACGCGGCCGATCACAAACACTAAACGCCACAGTTTTGGTTGCAATCGTCACTATGACACAACCAACTGATGCGAAGCTGTCACTCTCTTATTGAAAACTCGATCTATAACTGTACTAATCTGATCACTAGTTGTAGACAATGTAGTGCACACTTATACTCGAAATGACTAGCCAAGGCACGACGGAAACGTTGAAACTGGTGAGGCAGGCCACAAAAAATAAAGAATTCGAGCCACGGACAGCCATAAATATCGATTTATCACCCAGAAGTCATACAGATTCCTTGGTAAGACTGATAAAGCATTTTACATTCAGTCCGACTCGTTCTAAGACTTGATTTGATGGACTCTTAAGCCCTGTTCATACTCGTCCTTGTTCTTCCCCTGAAGTTTTGTCCTTATGCAATTTCTACAAACATGCCGAGCTAAATGAGCCAATTTTTCGCAAGAAAAAAGTTGAGGTGACTTCTAGATTGTGTGCAAAAAATTAGCCGAAACGCATGCATCAATTCTTCACAGCAGCTAACGGAAATCTGTCCTTGTCCCTGTCCCTGTGTCCTTAAGGACAAGTACATATGAACCGGGCTTAAGGCGGACTTCATTTGAATTGTAGTATCGCAAGCTACAACATAACTACATAAGCCTAACGGAATGGGACTTGTCAACAACCTAGCAAGCATTACGCAGAAAGCCACGCTACATTATGTGCTGTATCCTTATTACGCGGCGGCCTCAGCCGCCGCGTATACACAACGTTAAGGCAGTGCCTGTAACACAGGAAAGTGTCAGGTCCTGCCTTATCGTTGTTTGCTACGGATGCACGCACCACAGCAGCGTGTGCAAATTATTACTGCAGCAAGGAAAACCGGTTTTGGTCACTTCTGCTGCATTATTGATCACTATTATCGATCATTACTATCATCTACATTCAGGCTGCAGATAGTTCCGCTTAGATGTTGAGAGCAGCGTGGCTTCCATAGTTACTGTTGTGTGCGCAATACATTACGATACGCACAGATATTGGAGCTTTATTGCGCAGTTTGACCGAAAATTGAAAGACCTAGAATATAGAAAGACTAGGGTAAGACGGCCTAATAAGGGACAGGTAAATGTAAATTTGCATGAAATGAAAAACTTTCATTCATAAAAACATAATTACTGAACGAAACAACTTCTAGTAAAAAGTATCGAAATTGTCAGTGTGTTAGCTATAAATACAGTCATTTGCAGAAGGTTTGAGGCACTAAATTTTTCTCAGCTATGGAAATTGTAAACCCAGCTTTCTTCTTCCTGAATGTACTAAATTAGGAACAGGGGCAGTCCCAATGCGGGACACAGCGTATCGAACAAGGGACACAATTTTTGAGACAAAACAAGGGACAAACTTGTCTATTAGTTGAATTTGCAAGACCAAATTTAATTCAACCGAGTAATTAACTAAGACCACACTTTATTAAGAGTTTACAAACTGCACTTTTGAGTATGTTTGACAAATGAAAGTGAAAAAAATCGCCGGGCGTCGACAGGTTGCCAATCGTTAAGGAACTTTATATATTCTAGGCAAATAATTTTCCAATTCACACAAACAACACGTTATTTTAGCCAATCCATATAGGAACGGCCCCGGACTGCGTTTTCACAAAGTCTAACGGCCTGGGGCCGGCCCGTAAAATTCAGGGCCAAAATGTAAACGGTCCCGCTGGACTGTAGCGGACCCGCACCAAAATGAAAATCCCTGGGGCATGCGCGGCCCGCCGGGCCGTAGTTATTCGCGAGCCCTTGGCCCTTTTGAACAGCAGCAGCGTATGAGCAACGCTGCATAACATACATATATATAAAATTATTTTTACAGTGCAAGTGCACACGCACACTACACATATACGCACACACAACGCAAATTTTCACTTGATAAGGTCTGGGACGGGCCGGCACCGCGGGCCCCACGCCGGAATAGGAAATTTGCTAAGTGGCAGAACACTAGTTTTAGACAAAATGACCACAGATTCGAGATCAGGACCAGAAATTACCTCTGGATACATCAAAATCTCACTTTCGACGACTCATTTTTTCCCTCTAGAGAACTTATGATTTTAAGAGCCATATGACTCCGGATTGGCCCATGTGGGGTTAAGGATCACCCAGGCATGGCCAGACTGGGACCTCGACCAGGGCCGTGCCGGCTCCTGGCTGCGGGCTGGGTTTTGCCCTTACAGGTAAAAACGTTGAAAATTTACGCAAGAAAATGCGTAATAATGGCCAAAAATTTTACAATAATAGTTCCACAATATCGAAAAAAATTAGTTTTTCCCTGAACTTATTTTTAACTTTTATAACGTTAATAAAAATAGAAAGTTCCACGTTTTCAATCTATTCAATTTTTCGGAATTGGGCATTGGTAACGTACGGACATACGCCTTTACAATCATATAGGCAAAGGTGCGATTCATTTTTTGAGCTGTGTGTCCGCTTGCTCTACTGAAAGTGCATTTGAATGTCGGATAAATGAACATTAGGGCACAATATACAAAATGGACAAAAGCATAAATTGAATTGCCGCCCGGCCGTTCAGTTTGCACAGAGTCACAGACATCTATTTGTCCGTATGTCCCATTGTCCGTCCTGAAGTGCATAGCTATAAATCGACCTTACTGTTACACGAGCATCAAACGGAAACTTTTGACGTTATTTAAACAAGGACCGCAATATCTACTAGTCACCTTTGGCACTGGGCTAAAATCGAATAATGCAACAATCGCAAAAAAACCTGTATTAACTGAACTGTAGGTACTCATTCTTTAGAAATTTTGACAATTTTCTTGCGAAAATAGAAACTCCGAAGCATAAAATGAAGGGACCGGTACACCAATAGCGATCAAAATGTCAGACTTTAAAAAGAAGTAACTTCATATTATAAATCACAAAACCCAAAATGATTGTGATTGTACATGAACAGTCTTTCCTCACTTTTTCTTCAATTAGTACACTAAATAGGCTGTTAAATAAATGCAAATCGTCCCTTATTTAATTTAGTTTGACCTGTCCCTAAATCGGCATCGGTGTCCCTTACTAGGGCATGCGGTGTCCCTTAAATGGGTAAGGTAAAAATTACAAAGGTCAAACTGTAAACTCAAACTACGTGCTGGTTTTCTTAACAACTTTGAAAAAATCTTGATGCGAGGCGACGCAGCAGAAGTTAAGCTTTCGAACGATACCACATTTATTGCAAATAAAAAGTTTTTAATGCATAGTGAAATCCCAATACACGGCTGTTTTTATATCAGTAGTCAAAATGCGATTGAGTTTGATGCAAAATTTTTGCGAAGTTTTGGAGCTATTGGTTTTGATGTCTGTTTAGAAAACTTGGCTGAAAATACATACTCATTACGTACTATTGGATGCAGTACTGTCACGTTCATAAAAGCAGATTGTAGATTCTTATTTTTTGATCCGCATGCCCAAAATGCTTTCGGTGAAACTATACCAAATGGAACAGCTACTCTATTTTATTCCACTAATCGAAGAAATGTAGAATCTATTTTGTAAAAACAATTTTCTATTCATATGAAATGCTTTAGATATTTTGCTATCGAATATCAGTTTCCGTTGTTTCATCCATATTTAGTTATTCTGACAGTGATTTTGATAGTCTAGGTTAGTACTCAATCTGTTTGTGCAGTTTAGACTCAAGCTTGAACAACTAGAACAACAAAGACAGCAGAAAAACCAATGATTAAGACAATTTTTATAATAGTTTGTTGGTAAAAATTTGAAGTGAAACTGCTACTGCTGTGTTCATACTAAAAGTATTTATATATAAAGTTTAGTAAAGTAAAACTTGAACAAACGTAAATATTTAATAACAGTGGGTTTCAGAGTCTTACAGATCGGGTCTAATGCGTATGTACTAGGTCCATGTCGGTATACTTTAAGAAACGCCGCGTCTATCTGTTCCATTGGAACAGTAAACTATTGGAGATTACTTTGGAATTCATACATAGTTGGAGTATTTAAGCTTCAACTTTACAAAAGATAGTCTGATACCAAAACTGGCTACTCGGTAGACGTACTTGTTCTAATTTAAAATAATCCGCCATATATAATTCTGGGTACACCTTGGATGAACAAAGTAATGCGTAAAACAAGAAAAAAAGCAACTGTTTTTGAACAATTTTCTACTCTGTAGCCGTTAAGTTAACCGTTTGCACGGTTAATACAGGTGCCGCCGGTTGCAGCCTATTTAGTACTTAGCGTGAAACTCGGTTCGGTTTGAGCTAACTCAAGCAGTTAGTTCAAAATAATGAACTTGCTTACTTGCGACTAAATCAAGTTTGTCTTAAAATTCGTCAAAACGCATTATGAATTCTCCCAAAATGGCTTCAGGAAGGTGTGATAGGTGCCTACCGTTTAAATCAAAACTGTACCTACTGGCTGAAAAAATTGCCAAGTCATCTTTAGTAGCGATCGGCCCTGGCCAGTGGCGGGCCGCGGCCCGACGCTCAAGCAGACGCCCGGCCCGGCTGCACTGGGACCCGCGGCCCGCCACCGGGCCTGGGCCGGCCCGGTGAAAATCTCTGCGGGCCGACACTTGGTTTTAGCTGCTGATCTCTACTCTTTAGTCGTATTAAACTTTAACATTAACATTAAAGTGGTTTGTAAACGAACTAATAACTCAAGCTTCAATTCGTGCTTCAGGATGATTTTGGGCAGAAAGTGAACGGTAAAACTGATTCTGAAATGGCCGAGTCAGATTTCACAGTCGACCCTCGACCACACAAAGACGACGACTTCGGAACCAGCCACAGCAACACCAAGGCCGAGCCGGACCGAACTGTGAAATTTACTGAGCCTGATCTCGACAAATCATCGTCCAAGAATCCGCGAATAAGTCCGCCCAGTCCGAGAGAAAACTGCTTACGCTCAGAAAGTATCAGCAATAGAATCGTCAAAAGCAGCGTTCAAACACCCAGCGTGCATTCCTACAGGCTAGGAGCCCGAGCGCCCCTTTTGACCGATTCAGTGTTGATAGTCGGTACGTACTCCGGGGGTCCCAAAGATAACATTTTCCCCGAAATCATCTGTATCTGCCCGCCGGGAATGACCTACCACCAAGCCAACTGTTCGGCAAGACTCGACAGAGGACTGAAACCGAGAGGCGAGAGAGCGCCGGGCTCAGTGCAAGAAAAACGGCCGAAACCATCGACAAAGCAGAAACGTAAAACTTCGTTCAGTGAGACAACTCTTGTGTCGACACCGCAATATGTGAGTAACGAAGGTCGGGGCTCGGACACACTTACGGACAACTCTGACCACTGTCCAGCCTTGCCGGGTTTACTGCCGCATAAATCTACTGGACATTTATAGTGTTATTATTGATGTAAACTGAATAGTGAATAGAGTACCGAGATATTTTAAAAGAAGAACATGTGTGAATCACGGTTTCTCAATATTTGAAACAAGTCTGGGCCCACAAAATACAATGTTTCATATAAAATTACGGATAAAAGGAAAAGGCACCATTTAGGTATCTTCAACGAAAGATAAACTATTCGGAACACGGAGCCATGTCTTGCTAGATATCTGCCTGCCTTAGTTGTAAATCTTGCTGTGTATACGAACCAAAAAAGGCGCCATTCCTTTACGCGACGAAACTTGATTTTTCAGTCAGACTCACACTTTGAAATCAAAACTAAAAATGCCTTTTTAATATGCCTAGGGTACTCTAAGAATAGCAGAATAGGATAATTAAATGGCAATTGGCTGCTTTCAGCGAACTGGTAACAAATTCATTTGTAGTTAAGCTGAATTATAGTAACTGAACTTCAATGACTTTCAAAAGTGTTGCCGTCGGAGCTATTTCAAGTTTTAAACTGCTCATTAGAGGTATTTAAATGTGACAGAGAATTACACGGCGTATATAACATGACCGGGTCACTTTCACAGGAGAATAATTAACTCCGTGTCAGTGTAATTTACCACTGTACTTTCTTTCATTCAATTGCAAAGCGGCTATTTTTTGAAGTATAAACTCAAGTTTCAAGAGCAACATTTTTATTTAATAAATATAAATGAATGCACAGAACACTAAACAGCAATAATATATTTACATCACAGACACCACAGGCAAAGCTATTCAACAAACAATTATAAATTCAATGTTTTCAAGCTTTACTTAAATTTCGTCATTCACAAAAGCTACTTAAAAACTATCTTGGAAAATATCAATTGTCAAAGCGAGATCAGCATCACAAATTAGAACAGAAACCAAACACATTGACGATTGATTCTAATCTGTGACTAGACGGCAATAAGGGTGTGTGCAAACAATATGTGCTCCTTAGTAAATGATGCAGATTATCCATTAAAAACAATTAGCAGATACATAAGTCAATGTAATAACAGTTTACAGCTCAGGTAGGAAATTTCATATATTATACGTAACTTTTACCACATAATTCGTTCAAACAAGGCTGAAAATTCAGCATAATTCTCAACCAACAGCTAAATATTTACAATAAAGTAAGTACTATATATACACAGTAATTTGCATGGCCGTGATATATACTATGAACCGGATTTTATCTGCAACCAGTATATAAACCTATCTGCATAATCAACAATCAATACAGCCCCAATACTGGATATATACATAAAGGGGGTGAAATTAAAAGTGTGACAAAATGATAAACTTCTTCTTGGCTACAAAAGAAACAGAAACAGGCATTTGAAACCACAATAAACAATGCAAAAATGCGAATGCGAAAATTTCAAACTTAGCACAAGAATTGTTTCATTTTCATATTCGCAAAATATACTTTCATAAGCATGGCAAGACTATCGTGACGGTTTCGTTAAGGCCATTCCACGCGAGGGAGCTATTTCCTCCATGGCGTATGCAAAAACATTCTGTGAAATGACTGCAACAAGCAGTGTGAACATTCTAATTACAGAATGCGCCCTGCAATATATACGCCATAGCGGACGTCATGCAAAGCGCACTCGTGTGATATGGCCTTTAGACAACAAAATATATATATATATATATATATATATATATATATATATTTATATATATATATATATATATATATATATATATATATATATATATATATATATATATATATATATATATATATATATTAGGGTTAGACCGAGCCGGGAATTTCGGTGCCGAGCCGAGCCGAGCCGGCCGGCTCGGCATGCCGGGCCGAGCCGAGCCGAGCCGGCCGGCTATGATTAATTTTGGGTTTTATCAAAATTTAAAAATTTAAAAATCTCCGGCATCTCCGGGAATCAATGTTTTGGGGCACAACTTTTTTTAAGTTACAAATTTTGACTTATGTCAAGAAGCAAGGAAGGATTAGAGCTTTTATTTGATACTCATGCAGTTGGAGGGGATGGGGGAAGCTCCTTCATAAATTCAGAGACAGCCGAGGGATTCGGGCCGCCAGTGGTGAAAACGCGAAGAGACATATATATTGTAGAATTGGGGGCGGGACCCCCCAGGAAAAAATGGAGATTTTTGAAATTTTTAGGCAGAATTCAGTCAACTGGAGACGTATCAGAAATATTTTCCGACAAGCAAAGTAAAACAAAAGATGGGAACATCATATCAGATAGTATATTACACAAGTAAGTTCAGCAGAATGTACTCTTGCAGACATGCATTGGCTTTGTTAAAAGATATCAACGAATAGTAAGCCACTAAGTTGCAAGGGTCTGGGGGCGGCAGCCCCCAGAAAAAAATGAGAATTTTTTGAATTTTAGGCCAAATTTGGTCAATTGGAGACCTATCAGAAATTTTTTTCGGCCGGGCGATAAAAACCAAAGGGGGGACCTTTGTGGGGACCCTTGACCACGGTAGCGGGGCACCCTAAATGTTTGCAACTTTTGGAGGCAAACTGCAAATTGTACGAAAATTCAATGAAAATTCATCAGTTTTCATATCGATAGCTACACAATGACGTCGACAAAAGGATGAAACTTGAAACTAGGGATGTCGCGGATATCCGCATCCGCATCCGCAAAAATTTAATGCGGATGTGCGGATGTTGCAGATTCGGCAAAATTTACTAAAAATGTCGAACTTTCGAAAGTTAGTTCTTGAAAATTCTCGGCAACTCCCTCGGCCTGGCTCGGCAAAATTGCCGAGCCAATTTCGCCGCAAGCCGAGCCGAGCCGAGCCAGCGGTCTATCCTATATATATATATATATATATATATATATATATATATATATATATATATATATATATATATATATATATTAGGGATAGACCGCTGGCTCGGCTCGGCTCGGCTCGGCTCCCCCCCCCCGCGGCCCCCTCTGCTCGGCAATCGGCCTTTGGCTCGGCGATTTTGCCGAGCCAGGCCGAGAGCCCAGACTGCCGAGAATTTTCAAGAACTAACTTTCGAAAGTTTAAAAACTCTTTCCAGAATCCAAAAAGCTAGAGCTGTAAATACTTTTTTTCGTGTTTTTCCGTCACAAAATCACTCATAATCGTATATCACGGGAGGGCGGCCGCCCTACCCATTTTTTATTGGAATTACTGCATGTAAGAATATTTGTGTATTAGGCGCAATCCATACAGTAATATTGTTGGTAAAATCCGGCTTCGTGGCGAAATTGGTACGTAAAAATCGGGCCCGACACAGGAACTTGAATTTTCTGTAAAATTTTTTCAGTTACACATTTTTCAGATGTTTTTACAATTTCCAGCAATACGTAACTGAACGAAGAAC